>VMDR010018992.1:0-18710 GCA_007922815.1 Macrotus californicus
TTTATATTTGCCACCTCATGGAAGCCTCCAAATCACTCCATGAAGTAGGTACTATTGTTTCTTCATTTTACAGAGAAGAAAGTGAGTGTTAGAGGGGCTAAGTAATTTGCCCAAGGCCACACAACTAACAACACTAAGGCAGGAATTCAACTTAAGTCCACGGCTTTGTAGTGAGACAGAAAGAAATCATAGTTTTTCCATGTTTTATATTATGAAATGTAACCCTTTTGAACATTAATCAGTAAAGCAGATAATGATTTTTTAGTGCAAACTGCCAAGTAAGTATCAATACTACCGTTTCTAACCTTTCTCACTAATCTTGATCATATTTTCCAAATCCTGTGAATCTTGGCTTGTAGTCAAAGGCTCTTCTTGGCCATGTGCACCCATCCTTTTGAGCAACCTTCCATCTAAGTGCCTCCCATCACTAAACTGCCTACTTTAGGCCTTTTGGCTCAGTAATTCCTGATCTATTCCCCATTAGGTTATTCATCCTTTTCAAATGACAGCCTTTGGTAAATCTAAATATAAGACAGAGCTTTTCTATTTCCTATCATCAGAAATAACTAAAGGTAAAAAGAAATTTGCTTCTGAAAAAATAGTTGCTGACCAATCAGAAACCAAAACTTTTCAACTTTACTCCTTTTTCCCTTCCCTTCAGATTTCTCTCGCACATTCATTTGAAATAAAGATCTTGAGTTAATAGGAGTCCCATGGCAGCTAACCACCTTGAAGAACACACCAACAAGGATTTCAGCTCAAAAGTACCTCAGGTAAAAAAATTTGCAGCATAATTTGGAAAATGCCACTGCATGGCAAAGTTGACATGGTAAAAAGGTTTTTGAACACCAATTTAAAAGACTTTCATTATAACCTTATGAGGATGATAGACGTAACCCTGAAATTTTGACTGTTAACCATACAACTTCACGAGCCATAGTCAGGATGATTTTCCAAACATCTGCTTCTATTTATGTCTTTATTTTTCTCAGATTTTCTCTGTGCTCATTGGCTGACCTTGACATCACAGCCAAACCCTAAATCAAAGCATTTATCATTCTCTATTTTTTCCAAAGATGGGCCTGAGTTTTTATTATCTAAGCAATAACAGATTCCATTTCCAGGACTTCTTATCTTTTCTTTAGCCACATCATAAATAACTGGAATTTTCTGTTGACAAGAAGAGTTCTGTTTTGCATTTTTGAAAGAAACAAAGTCAAGAAGCTGAATAGGACCTCTGGTTACTCTATGTAACTCGTTGGTACATCTAAACTATGATGACAGGCAGAAAACTGGGCATATTCTCACTAAAATTATAACTTAAATTAATCAAGTTTTGACCTTAAATAAAGCCAAGGGAACTGTCAAGTTTAAAAAACAGTCAGATGCCCTTACAAATAATAAGAATCTGATCATGGGAAAGCATAAAATTTAGAGGTTTCAAAAGGTTAACCAAAAAGTATTCTATGGTCCTGAGTAGGGAGTATCAAACTTGTCTTTCAAACTGTTGCCCCCAAAGAAGTTCAATGATTTATCCAAGGTCATATCCATGGATTTCTGCCCAAGTTAACCTTCTTTCTGTTTTTCTAGGCACCATGTCCAAGAACTGAGTCTGTGACTCATTCTTTTCTAAGCCCTAGAGAGACAAAGTTATGCAATTCAGACTCCACAGGTATTTCAGCAGCTTCTCGGGACATCTGACTTAGGGCTCATCTCCATTCCTCTCTAAGAAGAGAGTATACTTGCTCCATCAGGGACATAAGACCACAGGAGCAAATGATCACGCCCAAAGATGATGGCCTTATGGCATCGGAAGGGCACTAGTCTATGATCCAACTTCAATTGACATTTATGAGCACTTACTATGTGTCAGGCACTGTGCAAGCTCCTCCCCCAGAGGCTATCTCCATCAAGCCAGATTTAAATACCTGACCTAACTCTACCACTAATAAGCCCTAAGACCTGGACCAAACTTAGAGTCAGTTTTCTCTCTACAAAACTGGAGAAAAGTAACCTGTTCTTTTTATCTTCTAGATTTGTTGTATGGATCAAATGAACTAATAAATAGCAAAAGTCTTTCTAAATATGTAGCTATTTAAATAAAAAGTCTATACAGGAAATAAAAAAGCATACATTTTTACAAACTAAACATTCCATTGTAACCAGCACACAGTTCAAGAAACAGGATCATTACTCCAGAAGCCCCTATCATGATCCCTAATGGCCACCAATCCACCAAAGGGTAAGCGCCATTTGGACTTCTAACAGCCTAGATTAATTTTTATTGTTTTTGTAGTTTATGTAAATAGAGTCATGTGCTATATGCTCTTTTGTGCGGCTCTTTTTTTTTCGCTCAACATTAAGTTTGTGAACTTCAGCCATATTTTTATGTGCTGTTTCAATTCTTCATTACCATTGCTACATGGATTCCACTGTATGAATGGCAGCATTTTATTTATCACTTCCATTCTTGATGGGTATTTGAGTAGTTTCTAGTTTGGATCTACTACCAATTATAAACATTCTAGGGCATGTCTTTTAGTGAACATATAAACTCATTTCTGTTGAGTGTATAAACTCATTTCTCATACACTGGAAGTGAAATTGCTGGCCCGTAGGGTGTATGCATATTCAGCTTTAAAAGATACAAACAATTGGTTTTCCAAAATGGTGGTTCCAATAAACTTTCCCAACAGTAGTGCTTGAGAATCACTAACATTTGCTATTTTCAAGGGTTTTTTTTTCATTTTAGTTAAATAAATGACTCCTTAATGTAACCTGATTATCATCATTTTGAATTACTGAACCCTTTTCACCTCCAAGTTCATCATATCAGCACCCATTAAGATTTCATATTCCCATAGAGTGTGTCTGAGGGAATTTTTGTTATTTAACTTCGGTAACTGCAGCATCTGGATCTATGGGGGAAAACACTGAAGTTAGAGCCACTGGACTATAATATTTATACTTATATTTATACTACTATATAGAAATAGGGCATCCCAAGTTTGCCTGAATCTATCTGCATTAAAATGTATATTTCTCAACTGGTATCATGTCCTATCAATGGCTATTAAAAAGAGTAATTTAATTATATAAATAGCCAGTCTGTTATCTCAAGGTGAAGACCTTTGATTTGAAGAGTTTCTTTAGAAGGTAAGCTTTGAGTGTGAAGGAGCCTTGGAGATCCTTTGGCCTACTCACCCACCAACAGGTTAGAACACTGAGGCCCAGCAAGAAAAAGGACTTGCCTAGGATGCTGGAGCTACTTCAACAGAGCCAAGGCCAGAATCCAAGTCCCCAGAACCTTTTTTGAGCTCATTCCCTTCTTTCCTGCCTCAAATTGACCAAGGTTTCTTGAATATCTGAGGAAAAGATGCTGCTGCACAAAAAAAAATGATCACAAAGGAAACAATATGGACAGAGCAGTAGGAAAAAAGGCTGAGGCGGAGGCAGTGAAGAGAGAGCAGCTGCTGGCAGGTGAGTACGCAGAGAACATAGAGGGAAGAATGATAACACAACATCCAACTAGGTCATAGCCGTTGCTGCCCAAAATCAGACGGGAAGATCACGTAAGAATAGTCTCTGTCAGCCATCCACACCCACCTTCTGAAAACTTCCTCAGCAATCTCAGTCTCCTCATCACAGGACTTTACCCTTGGCCCAGATTACTCTTCCTATAACATTCTCTCGTGCCACTCCTTCCTTCACCCAACTAATTTCGACACATTCTTCAGATCTCTGGACTTAATCACCATGTTATTCCTCACCCATGCCTGGTGCTTGGTAGGTACAAAAATAATGAGGAATAAATGACTGACTATGCTATCCAGCACAGTCCTTGTACAAAAACAGAGATGGAAATCCTTCCCTTGATCAACTCATTTCAGCTTCTTGTTCTTTTGGGGAAAGAAGGGAGGGAGAGGGGGTGAGTTGTTGTTGTTTAAGTAATTTTAAAGCTCTCCCCAAGTGTTGATCCTAACATGCAACCGAAGTTGATAACCATTGGGCTCGGGTAATTATCAATTCTGGTTATACAAGAGAATTTTTTAAAAGAAATTAATGTTTAATTTTTTAAACTGAAATGCAACTTCTGTAACTTTCAATGTTTTAATAATTTGACTTAAGAGATTTACATTAGAGTTACAAAGACAGATACATTTTTAATAGTAAGAATAAGCAAGAAGGGACCATGTATTTACGAATACCTCAAAGCCTTGAGTGGTTTTGCTTCTCTGCTCTTTTCTCCAAACTACTTCCTATTACTCCCAAGTTTGACCAGCAAAAAAATAAAGAGGGGGGGGTAAGGGGAACAAAACAAAACAAAAACAACTCCCATGACAGTGTGGTAGAATGACCAGAGAAGGACAGAACAGTACCACCAGGCTCAGGGAGAAAATATAAAAACAAGGGGATTAGATGACATCAATGCAGTGGTTTTGCTCAGGGGACAAAGAGTGTTGGAACATAAATGGCAAATTCCTATCCTGAGGGACAAGTTTCAATTCTGTTACTGTTACACATGAACACATAATAGAGCTGAGTCTCACCAAATATAGATCCACCCCTAGTCAAGTACAGGTATGTACCTTGTGTAATCATCTCTCTGCCCTACCACTGCCTGCTTTCCATTTTCACATTATGAAAATTCTGCCCAGGAAACAGAGAAGAAAAAGCACAAGGTGAGCTCATGAATTGGATTCTTCTGACATAGCTTAAACAGTTTCTTCATCCTCAGGCCCTTTAGGTCATAGTCAATGAATGTCCTTCTGGTTTGAAAGAGTTCATTCATTAAAATCACATGGCAAATGATATGCCAGGAAAGTCTGGCAGTTTTGCTGCTCTGTAAAGTTGAGGTTTAGCATTCAAAGGCAGTTACTTTCCTTTCAGCAGAGAGGGAAGAAGAGCAGAGGGTTAAAACAGCTGGAGTCTTGCCCACTTACAGCCGTTCTGTTAACTTGGGCAAGTTAATGTCACCCCTTTGTGGCTCAGTGTCCTTGTCTACAACCAGGAGTAATAATAGTTTCTACTTCATAGGGTTGTTAATAGAATTTAATGAGCTCATTAATGTGTGTCAAAAGGTTGGAACTATTTTTGACATGTAAAAAGTGCTCAAAACATGTAAGCTACGATCAGTGTTAGCTGTACTGCTTACAGTTGATTCTGCTATACATGCTTGTTTTAAAAATGGGAATTTGTCCTGAAATAATTGATATATAATGGAACAGTTTGAACAAAACACAAAAGTCAAGTTTGCTATTCACACCCAGCTAAACTAAGCTGTGTAGGAATACACAGACACATGCATGCACAGTCCTAGTGTGTGCCCAGAAACATCTACCAGCTACTGCAGGTCCCCATTTGTGTGATGAACCACATCTCTGCACAGGAACTGTTACCACTTTGGGTTTGATTTCGGTGACCTCCTGATACCACTTTGCAATAATTCAACTGCAACCCTTGCAATGCCCACTTCTACAAACTTCGAGCATTTTCATTGTGAAGTGCTGTATTTCTTGTAGCATTTATGTATTTCTTAACCACTTAACATGCATAAAAAATGTATTACTATTTTTATTAGGTTTGTGTCTTTCTTATATGCCACTGATTGAAGTTTTTGAGTGTTATGGCCCTGATACCATTTTCCCATAAGCCCTGGGGATCCTATTGTGCAAATTTTGCATAGTGCTAAAGGAATACCCATGTTGAGTTATAGTAGAACTGGCTGTAGGTAGCATATTTGCCACTGCACAGATCAGTGATGTACCTTCATCTATCTGTGGCCTTATCTCTAGGCCTGATTGGGATGCTTCTTTCTAACTTCCTAGGAATCCCAATCTAGGTTTCAGAACTCTTGCCATTTTATGAGTATACCCACAAGCTTCAACCTACACACACATGCATTTAAGGAATCATTTCTGTGATTCTCCACGTTTTTTTATTCAACAGTACTGGACAGGCCTACTACGTGTCCCAGGAGCCAAGCTGAGTATAAGAGGAAAAGGAGACATTGAACACGAAGGTGAATGAAGTATTTTTTTTCCCTAGACAAACTCAAGGTTTTCAGAGATCCATGAGGATGTCATTCCCAAAAGGTTCAGTTCATTCATGTCACTGAATTAAACAAATAGATCAGTTTGTAAAGCAATGTAGCAACATCTACTATCACACCCTTTTTTTGTCTTTATTAAGAGGCAGTCTCAGTAATAGCTACAGGCTAATAGTTTAAAAAGACACAAAATATAATATTCCCCTCTATCAACTTTTTACCATTGGGCTTCAACAGCTAACTTGTTTTCTTTCAAAATGCTTTAGTTTTAGAGGGAGATCATTGCATACTGTTTTACAGAATTTTAAATAGAACTTGATATGTTAAAACAGAATATCAACATATGTCCTAAAAATAATCTTCTGAATAGAGTATAATGACCTTTCTCACATCTCTGTTTATATGTGAACAAGAGGAAATATGTTAAATTTCCAAAGAGGTGGAAACATAACTGAATGGAGAATACCTTTCTAGGGCATGAGGTGGGGGTGGGGGGAGATATGAGGATCTCATGGTGAGGTCCCTAAAAGAGTGTTCCCAAAAGCTTTTTGATATCCGTCTGGTTGAGATGACTGTGTGAAGGCAGAGGAAGGGACTCTAAGGCCATGGGAAGGATGGGTCCTTCCAGTGCCACATTTGTGTCACCTTGCAGCATTTCACATATCAGTAAAGTGAGTCATCTCTACTAAGCAAGCTTCTGAATGAGGCTCCTGGATTTCATGTTTTTTATATGCTTTTGGATTCAATAGATTATAAATTCTACTTAATTCCCTTAATCTCTGGTGAAAATGGGGAGATGAAGCAAGCAATCACCACTTTGGGGTCTTCCAAGTTTTGTTAATCCGAAGTATAAATTTTAAACTTCTTTAATTTCTGAAACTTTCAAAGTTGGTAAGGATCAGATGTAAGATCTACCCAGCCCCCCAGACTTTAATATTCTGTATATCATATTGTGCCACATGGCTAACCGGCAAGTAGAGAAAAGTCCAGAAACCTAAGTGAGTGGGTGCATTGTTTCGGTTTGAATGTTTATTGGCAAGTTCCAAGGTCAGGGTCTGCTTTCAGGAAGGAGTCCTGGAAAGTAAGCTTAGCAAACAGGAAAGACAGAACTTCTGTTGATCCTCATTTCAACATCACACTCAAATGTTTCATGGGCCACCAAGCAGAATTCCAACCCATTCAAAATATTATGTAATGTGTAAGGACAGAACCAGAAATGAAGACTTGAATGTTGAATACTAAATATACTAGACCTCTCTTTGTAAAGACTGGAGTTCCTAGGATTAAAATAAGAATTAATCCAGCCTTAAATTTCTGGATAAAACTCAGAGCAAAATATGTGCAAAACAAAATTGAGATCATTCCTGAATAACCAAGTTAATCCTTTGAGACACTAAAAGCAAAACTAATTCTCTTTTTCTCCCTCTCTCTCTCATTCTCAACTCTTTCCATCTCTCCCACACATAACTCAAACCGACATAAAAACTACTAAAAACTATAGATGCTTAAATTATACAGAATATACTCTAAATATATCTGGAATGTAGTAACTTCTGTTAATTCTCAAATAAGTATCACATAGAATTTAAGCAAATGCCTACCCACATTGGCTCCTGAAATGTATTACAGCTTTATGATCTGTATGCAGATACTAATTAGTAGTAAGAAAGTACCTAATGGATCAGAATTATCAAAAAATATTCAAGTACAAAGAATGTTTATTGTAAATGATACTGAACCCCAGGAATCAAACAGACAAACATGAAGAGAGTACACAGCAGAGGAAAGAAGGTCAAGATCCTACCACTCTGTCTATATTAATTGATCACTTCTTGATCTTTTAAAGTCAGCATCTGCTACTTTGGATTTTCTCAGAAGGCAGAAATAAAATTAACCCATTCAAAGATCCCTGTAACTCACATGCATTTACCTAAAGCTCTCAAGACCCTGAAGTTTTAAAAGGAACATTATTTCATTTTCATTTAACAAACAAAATTGTGTATGAAATTCCTGCTACCTGCTGTGCATCATAGTCAAATGCCACACGCACTATCACTGCCTGTGATGAGGGTACTGGAGTGGGGAGGCAGCTCTGCATTCAGGGCTCTACCCTGGCCTTCTAGTGCACATGGAGAGCAGTCTGCTCTTGAACTCTGGAAGCTGCCCAACTATGTTTAGAGAAATGAGTGATCCGTACCACTTCCTGGGTGGTGCCCAAGCAGGCACTCTCTGCTCCAAACTGGCTTCTTTGCTCAGACTGTAGGACATTTAACTACTTATCTGAAAGAAAAGTTGTGCTCTGTGGAGAACCAAAATGACCATAAGAAGTGGCAGAAGTCCTAGGTTTAGAAATGGCCAAATTCCTGGGGGTTGAAGACCTATTAAGTCAGACTGCATGACACCATCTCTGGAAACACATAGCAAATAAAAAGCTACAAAAAAAAAGAGGCCAGTGATGACCACCAGTGTTGGGAACAACGCTGTAAGCCAGGTCTCATTGGCTTCAACTCAAATCTAGCTCCACAGACAACTAACATCTCTCTCAGGGTAAGAGAAACATACAGAATTCAGCATGAAAAGCATCCCAGGCCTTAGATGTTCTCTCTGAATAGAGTTTATAGGAACCTTCAAAGCATTCCTGTTGCTGGAAAGGTACTGCTATTAGACCCTACAAGGCTTCTCAAGGTGAAACCAGCTAGCAATCCAGAAGGGAATGGGTTGTTGAGGTACAGTAGCAGACACAGACCATCTTTAAAAATCCACCCAACCTTTGTTCAGTGGTCAACTAAAATGCAGGCTTTCCACTCACCTCCCCCCTCCAACAAAGTGCAGCAGACGGCAAGACCTGGGAGTTCTGAACAGTAGGTTTTGCCCTACAGAAGCCCAAGGGAAGAGGCACTGCCTCTACCTTAAACTCTCAGCTTGTCCAAGCTCCTAGACATAACTTCACTCTGACTTCTTATCTTCTTATTTTCCTTCACCCCTTTCCTCCTAACTCCCAGCAAAATTTCTGCTCCCTCCCCTCGCCAACACTTGGTTGTCTCATTATGAAAATTTTTGGTATTAGAAGCCATTGGACACTTTTGTCAGGCCCTAACTCTGCTTTTCTATAGAGTCTGAGATCCGTAATTGACAGATTCACCTATGTCCTATTCCCAAACCAATCCTGATCAAAACATCCAGTGTAGACAGGAATTAGCCTTTTGCTATCAACTAGTAGTTTTCAACTAGGATGATTTTCTTCCACCCAGGGATATCTGTCAATGTCTGGAGACATTTTTGGTTGTCACAGTTGGAGGAATATTACTAACAACTAGGCCGTGGATGTTGCTAAACATTCTGCAAAGCACAGGGCAATCCCCCACAACAAAGAATTATCTGACACCCACTGTCAACAGAGCCAAGGTTGAGAAACCTACTGCAGACCTAGTCCCAGGAGTGGACCACGGGAACCCACACTCATACTGAGTTAAACTCACTTTAGCCTTCTACTGTGTTCTTTTTGTTGGTTTGATTTCTGCCTCATGTGCTTGCTCCTTGCTCTAGTTCTTCCTTGCCCTGGAAGATTCCTTGTCTGGAATTTTGCCCTGAACCCTGTTTGATTGACTCTGATTTGATGTGTTGGCTTTTTCCAGGATCCTCACCTGGATCTTGCATTGGGAGTCCTGATCACACGGGTCCACAGAGTCATCACCAACCTAACCTTCAGTATTCCTGTGGGAAGAATCCCCACTGCCAATCCCTACTCACAAGATCAAACCACAAAAATAAGAATAGGGAAGTCAGCCTGATTCACATTCACAGCCCCTTTGGATATGGTACAGGACTGCTATCAGCCCTTCTCAGGAACCATTCTCACAACCTTGGGAGCAGAGTCACCCAAACCGGGTCCCATTTCTTCCCTCCCTCTCCTAAATCTGTGTCACTGAGGGTCCCAAAGGACTTGAGGCTGAGTTGACTTCTCCAGGATGCTTTGCAAGAATAATTTGTAATAGAACAATACTGAGCACTGTACTAAGGGCAACATTGTGCAATTTGAACATTTTAACCCAAGCTTTAGAACCATGATAATTCAGGCCAGAATATCATTCTAGAACAATAACGGCCATTTATTAGAAGCCATCAAAAGCATTACCTCTTCAGTAATTATTTTAAATTGTTATGTGATTAGCCATCCCCAGCCTTCCATTAGAGAACTAACCCATAACTATTTCCCTGGATGGGCAGCCACACACCCTGCCAGGATGTCATCCTGCCCCCAGATACAATAAATATACAATCATAGCCATGCCTTTCTGCCATGCAGAGAAAGTCACTTCCAGAACTTTGGCCTCTTGGCCTTGTTCCAGATTGAACCAAAAGAGGAAACAAGACAGACCAAGCAGTAGATGCAGAGTATCTGTTAGGAACGATTCAATCCACAAACATCTACACATCCAAGAAATGAGTGCAGGTTCTCAGTACACTAAAGCATACCTGGGTGGGATAACAGTGGTGGGTGCTTATTTGAAGCAGTTGAAGATCAGGGTCCACCAAACCACGGCTGGTAGCAATATGTGACTCCAACAACCTGGACCACTTTGCAGTAAAATCAAATTATCAGTATGAGGACTAAAGACTAAAATTTCAACCTTACTGCTTTGGCTCCTGATCTTACATTTGCATTGGTGCTTGAAATGCTAGCTTCATTGTGTTCTGAAGATTTCCAAGAAACAAACAAAGAAGTATCTTAGGCATAAGAAACGATCATCCAAACTCATCTTTCCTGAACAGTGAAATCACCAATTTTCACAAGGAATTTGCATCACCAGAAATCCTCCTGTGGGGAAAAATGTGGAACTTAATGAATACAGAGATAAAATGTAAAATGTTGCAACTATTTTAAAGGTTCTACAGATCCAACATAGTATCTTCATATTTTTAATGTAATTTTGAATAGTGCAATGTCTCCATTTTAACTCATGGAGTGATAGCCTCCAGCAGAACAGCAATTGAGCACACACATGTAGCTCTTCAGTGGTGGTGATGGATTTCTCGTCAGCTATCCAAACCATTGCACTTCAACATCCTTGATTTATTTTGGCAAAAAGAAGCTTCCTAGGGTTCTGGTTCCTCCTGAGCTCTGTTCCACTGTGGAGCCCATGTGCACCAATAAATCACAGACGCACAACTCTGAGCAACATGAATTACTCTCAGATATCACCACAAAATACAAATGAACTAGGGTAGTGAGTCAGCAAACCATGAATACATCTTCAAGCTGTAGCTGACAATGAAAATAACGCCTAAAGACTTAAAATGCACACCTGATAGAGTAATGTGTCCTTCCTGAGTGCGCGAGATCCAGATTTAAATCAGCTATATACACACTCCCTTACCAGCCCCATTTGAATCAGTTCCAGAGTCTTTGGCAATTGATGAACCATGAATGCCCATCACTGGTATCACTCGCTACAGACTTCCGAGTTCAGGCAGTTCTACATCAACTGGCCTTCCCATTTCAGCTAATCTCTTCACTGCACAATTATTAGGATGTAGGTTAGGAAATCAGATTCTATTTAAAAATAGCCTTCTTTCTGAATATATTCATATGATACACAGAGAACAAAAATCAAAACCTAGTCTTATAAATGAATTTAAAGAATGGGTTTAATTCTATTTTATCTTTGTAATTCGTAAGGGTTCTACAAATATTGTGCCCAATCCAGTGTCTCCTCTGAGGGGATCTTTAGTAATTCTGAGTTATGTCCCAATTAGTCATGTTAATTATATGCCTAAATTTCTGCTTTTGGCATTAATTAATAATTTATTCATATGGTAGTAAAAGATAGTCATCACTTGACTGATATTGCAAAGCCTTATTTTCTTACACTGGGAACATTTTGACTGGATCTAGCAAGTGAATTTCAGAGGGACTGGAAGTCCATGAGGTAGGCCCTTGTACAATTTGAAAAGGCCTGTGTGTCATAACCATTGTACCCAACTAACCTGGCCAGCACATGTCACTTATGGCCTAAGGTGAGTCTTCTTTATCATGTCAGTCAAAGCCAGGCATCTGCCTGCATCCACAGGGAAAATTTTACCAGCTGCTGATACTTCTTTCCACGTGGCAGAACTTGCCTTCTCGTTGCACTCCTGAACTCTCTCCATACCTCCATTCGTCCTTCCCTTGATAGCACATATAAACCACAAGTGTCAGCTTTCTCATCACGAAGATGATGTTTTAGTCTATGCTTCCCTTGTTCCTTTGTCATATTTCTCAATTACGTTTGAACGTGGGCAAAAAAATACAGTTTCCTTAGCACCCCCAACATTTGGCATTGGCTGGGAACACTGAGAAACAAAACACCGGCTGGAATGCTAGGGAATAAAATAAATGTGTAAAAGGCCCTGAGGGGCACGGGATTTTTATGTAAGGGAGGGATGCTTTAAACTTGGTTCAGTGTGGAGGCTTCTGTTGGCTCATGAGGTTGCTTTCTGTACTTGGCTTCTTTTTAAATCCTGTGACTTGGGAGAGGAGCCTTAAGCTTTAGGTCACATGATAATCCAGCTCTGATGGATGATTACAATTCATCCTGCGGCTGCTTTGTATGAGCTGTTTGTTTGTCTGAAATAGGTGTGGCTCTTTGTTTCTTTCTTCCATGGGCTGTGATGGACTAAAACAAAGTTGCAAGGCCCTCAGCAAAGACACAAGTGTCAGGAGGAATACTGGGATGACTGGATCTCAACAATGGGATTGATGAGGGCTTCAAAAATCCTGGGGGTGACTTCATCAGATATCAACTGCATGGGACCTCAAAAAGCCTGGACTTCAGTGGGCACAGGCAGTCCTACGGTAAAGTCTTGGCCTGAAGCAGTACCAGCACTGGGCTTATTACACTTGTGCTGGTGATTCGGGGGCCTCTGTATGTGCTGGTAGGCCTCCAGGCCACACATGGAGCAGGTGGCAGAGCTGGGATCTGAGTGCATGCTGGTTTGGTGCCAGAATCCAAGTCTTTAACAACCCATATTAGTTTTCTTTTGCTGCTACAATAAACTTAGAGACCTAAAACAACGCAAATTTATTCTGTTACAAATCTAGAGGCCAGAAGTCCAGAATGGGATCTCATAGGCTAACATCAAGGTGTTGGCAGAGCTGCATTCATCCTGGGGGCTCTAGGAGAAAATTCATTTCCTTACTTTTTAGGTTCTAGAGGCTACCTACATTCCTTAGATCATGCTCCCTTCCCTCCATCCTTAAATACAGAGTGCAGTATCTTCAAATCTCTCTCTGACTTTGACACTCTTACCTTTCTTTTATAAGGAGCCTTATCATTGTATTGGGCCTACCTCGATAATCCAGGATGATCTCCCCATTTCAAAGGTCTTAATTGTATCTTCAAAGTCCCTTTTGCCGTGTAAGGTGACACCACAGGTTCCAAGGACTAGGATGAACATCTTTGGGGGACCATACATTATTCTGTCTACCACACAGGCACACATCCAGCCTCCCCTTTACACGGACATTGCGTTTCGGATCATGGCCTTTGATGACATGTTAAGCCTCACATTCTGGAAGTGTGATTTTTTTCTGAGATGATTGCTTTCTGGGTTGAGGCTTGGCTTCTCTTCGACATGTGGTGGGTGTGGCCCAGCAATAACAGTATTTTTTGAAACTTTTAACCAATTAAATCTATCAGCAACCCCGCCTTGGACACTGCATTTTTGCAGGAACTGCATCGACCCCACTGAGAGAGAGCTCAGGCTGTGAGCACTGGCAGACAGACCCCTTTGCCTGCAAAGGCTGTAGAAACCCCTCAACCCAGGACTTAGTGGTTACTACAGACTTCTGATTCAAAGAGCAATAGAGTCTGATTTCAGACTATAATTCCTATGGACCTGAGACTTAAACTGGTAAAGAGATTAGTGTTCAGATTTTAATTTTTCTGAGGGAATTATAATGAGAGGATTTATATTCAAATTTAAGGCATCTCCCCATTGTTGGCATTTTATTAATAGAGTTTCTTTCTGAATTTTTATTTGATTTTACTGCAGAATCTCTGATAGGTTATATTGAACAGCTTAAACAGGCCAGAACTTGGAAAAGTAAATAGAATACAAAGAACTTTTTTGGCCTTGGAGTGAATTTAATTAATGCATTATTCTGACCCATTTCAAGGCCTCCTGGGGCACACTCTCCTTCCTGTAGGAGAGGACCTGCCGAGACCAGCTGTGCTGGGTGAGTTGGCATAAGTCCAGGCAGGGCTCAGTGTCTGTGGTCATGCATGTGGAGCTGGCTTCAGCCTGCTGTCGTGGAGCCGGTGACACACTCCAGGACTCTGGGGGCTCCTTCACTTTTCAGCCCTCTCAGATAGTCCCCTAGAGTTGTGGTAGCCAGGAAATAAGCCACATTTTCTAGTATCAGGTTTGTTAGCTCAAAACGTGATCCTTTGGACTCCATTTGGCCCATTCCTTTGCTTTTTCTTCAGTTGGATCCAAATTTAGGTGGAAAAGAGGAGTGTTTGTTGGGCTCCCATGAACTTTCCAGCAATTCTTTTATTTTTTTTTTTTTGCCTCTCGATTGCTCTATTGGTTTTCTAATTGATCCCTCTTTCTTGTCAGTCCTTGATGTTTCCCAGCCTGCCCTGCAGGCATTTGAATTTGCATTACTTTACTGAGAGCAGAATCTTAACCCTTTTTGTAACATGAACCCCTTTGTCAGCCGTGAATACCTGGGATCCCTTCTCAGAATAGTGTCTTTATATGCATAACATAAAACAAGATTACAAAGGAAACTAATACTGAAACATAGTTCTCCAAAGTGTCGAAAAACAAATTTAGGATATAATGAATAGGAATCTTTATTAGTGCATTAAATAACAGATCTAGGAGTAAACCAGTAAGTGCTATAATTTCAATATACCGAGCAGTACAAACAGTATTTCAAGATATCCCTACTCACTGTAATAGAAAATGGGAGTATCTTTGAAATCTATTGATGACCAAGTTATAAATAATAATTCTAAATGTGATATGTTGTCCACACTCAAAAATGAAAAAATGCCAAATTTCAGTAAAGGTTAGTGAAAATAAATATGCAATAAAAGTCCTAGAGGAACATATAGACAGGAAAATGTCAGATATCCCAAGCAGCAATATTTTCACTGATATGTCCCCTAGGGCAAGGGATATAAAGGAAAGAATAAACAAATGGGATGACATCAAAACAAAAAGCTTCTGCACAGCTAAAGAAAACACCAGCAAAATGAAAAGGGAACCAACCGTATGGGAAAATATATTTGCAAATGGTACCTCAGACAAGGATTTGATCTCCAAAATATATAAAGAACTCACACAACTCCACTCCAGGAAAACAAACAACCCAATTAAAAAACAGGCAAAGGACCTGAACACACAATTCTCCAAGGAGAACATACAGAGGGCCCAGAGACATATGAAAGGATGTTCAGCATCACTAGCCATCAGAGACATGCAGATTAAAACCACAATGAGATACCACTTTGCACCAGTCAGAATGGCCATCATAAACAAATCAACAAACAACAAGTGCTGCTGGTGAGGTTCTGGAGACAATGGAACCCTAGTGCACTGTTGGTGGGAATGCAGACTGATGCAGCCACTGTGGAAAACAGTATGGAATTTCCTCAGAAAACTAAAAATGGAACTGCCTTTTGACCCAGCAATTACACTGCTGGGATTATACCCTAAGAGCCCTGAAACACCAATTCAAAAGAACCTATGCACCCCAATGTTCATAGCAGCACAATTTACAATAGCCAAGTGCTGGAAACAACCTAAGTGCCCATCAGTAAATGAGTGGATCAAAAATCAGTGGTACATTTACATGGTGGAATACTATGCAGTACAAAGAAAGAAGGAGCTCCTACCCTTCATGACAGCATGGATGGAACTGGAGAGCATTATGCTCAGTGAAATAAGCCCGGTGGTGAGGGAGAAATACTGTGTGACCTCACCTTTAAGTGGAATCTAATCAAGAAAACAAACAAAGGAGCAAAATAGAATCAGAGACTTGGAAATAAGGAACAAACTAACAGTGACCAGAGGGAAAGGAGGAGGGGGATAATGGGGGAAAGAAGCAGAATGGGCAAGCAAAGGAACACGAATAGAGGGCTTATGGGCAAGGACAATGGGCTGGGGGGGATTGATTGTGAGAGTTGTGGGGGATGGGGGATGGGAGAGCAATGGGGAAAAAGGCAGGACAACTGTAACTGAACAAAAATAATTTTTTTTAAATGCACAAAAAAATGGAGTTTTTTCCTTTTCAAGTTCATGAACTCCTTCCATGGAAACCCAAGTTATAAATTCCAGGCTTAAGAGTGGCTGCCTATTGCTTATCTGTCATATAAAAATCCAATAATTCCACCTTTCTTTAAAGTCCCTCTTAATCAGTTCTCGCTCTTGTCTCTCACACCTTACCAGTCTCATTCTGCAACTCTCCTCAGTGCTGATCTTTTATCTGAAACACATCAGGTTTTTAACACTAACACACAACATACTCACATTTGCACACATGCAATTAATTCCTTCGCGTGATCGCTCCAAATCCTGAGCCTTGTTCACAATCCTCATCTCTTTTAAAGATGTGAAGACCCACTGAGTTTTCACAGAAGTATAAGTTCAGTGAAGGCAGAAATTTCATCTGTCATATTTATCTTTGTATTCCCAGTTTGACGCATATAGAAGAAGTTCACCAAACGTTTGTGGAATGAATAGCTGATCCACTATTTAGTGATAAATTCAGGTTCTCAAATGAAGCAAATGCATGCTACAGAGGATAAAATTTCTTTGGGAGACAAGAATGCATGCTTGATGAAACTGGCTTTCTTAGAACATCTATTTCCTTATTAGAAAATATAAAGATTTCTCCTTGCAAAGGCTACCCAAATACACAAAAAATGAACAATTACTTTATTTTTTCTTGGAAAAGTTGTAGTGAAAGTGTGCATCAATTCTTTTATTGCCTTTACTAAAGATAAACATAAACCCTACACGTTGGGAACTGTTCCAGACAGGGTCTTCGTAACTACCTCCTGTTATGGTATTTCAGATGCTTTAAAAGCATAGTTGCTCAGTGAATCATGTTAACCTCTGCTCTTTTCTTATTTTCAATAGTTCAGGACTTTGCTATTTTTTCCTGAAATATATAATTTTTCAGACATAAAACTGATCAGTTAAATTTTATCTTAAGTTTTTAAAATACATACAGACAGAGCAGTTGTTTTTCAGCGGTGATTGTTTTGAATGGGACTTGTCACAGATGGGTTTGTTTTTGGAGCGGTAGTATATTAATATATATAATTTGTTTTTCAAAGCATAAAGTGTTTTGCAAATTGCAGATTGAGATCCACCAGTGGATTGCAAAATCATGTTAGTGGGCCACAAACATTTTTAAAAGTAAAGCAGAACAATATAGAAAAAAATCAGAATTCATTGTAGATAGTAAGAATAGGCAGTGTTTATTGAGCTGCAATCTAAAATGTATTTCTTACTATGGATCACAGTCAAAATACTTTAAAAAACATTAATTATGATATTATTGAGTTACAGGTGCAGAAAAACTGCAGCTCCAGTACAACCCTGCCTAAGGTCACAGCATTGTGGACAGTTGAAGCAATATTGTAGCTCCTGATTCTCATACAGAAAAGGTTTCATTCTTGTTTGTTTGGATTTTTTGTTCTGTTTTGTCCATAATAAGCCAATTATGGAGGCAGATTTGTCTGGTTAAGTCACAGACAGGTCTCATCACCCCAAGACCTTTTGCTTTGGTGTTTGTGTTTCTCGACCTAATGTTTTTAGCTAGATGGACTTTCCTGTGGGCATTGAAGCCCTATATGGAATATATTTGTAAAGAGTTTTGGAAATTCCCGTATCACAGGGCTGTTTATAGGAATTAAATGAAATAAGATACGAAAGCAACTATCACATGACTGGTCCACTGGAAATGCTCCATATTCAGAGCTAGACTTATATATCTTTTAGTTTGCCTTTCATGGGTATTTAGCAGGGCAGCCAATAGCATAAGAACGTAAACTTACTTTGAAGACTGCAGTATCTTTTACTCTTAAAATGTGACCAGATGAGCAAAACTATGCTACTACGATCAATGTTGTTCTGCTCATATTGTATTCTAGTGCAATCAAGCTTACCTGTGTGGCAATACACATAGCTATATTATTTATGTCATGTTCAATGGTGTCATTCAAAGCTATTGCTTCTCTACCTAATGGAGAAAAACACCTTTGAAAGATAGAATATTAGGCCTGAGTTTAGGTATCAGAAAGAATTTCCTGTTATAATGGTTATTAAGTAACATACCACAGAATCCTGTGGCATCTCCTCGCTGAATTTTTTTATAAGAATTACTATTTAAAGCTACCTCACTCTATGCTAATTAGTTACTGAGGGACAAACCATGTAATTAGTATATTGTTTGTCCAAGCCCATATTCTGTGATTCATTTTTAAATATTTCAAAATTAAGTTCTAGGTAAATTACCCCAACAGCATGAGGTTAGAATTCCTTCAGTGTGATGCCATGTTCCAGCTGAAACTTTTCTATAACCTGCTTGGAGGCAGAAGTCATTGCCTTCAGGAACCTAGTTGTCGTTGCATTGATAAGTTACTGTGTTATGACTTCAAGT
>VMDR010018993.1:0-18726 GCA_007922815.1 Macrotus californicus
TTATGGATAAAATTAAAGAGTTAGGGGAACACAAAGGAGCCCATGTCAAAAATAGAAAGTTAAACTTTCAGTAGTGATGAATACTTTCTCTTTAAGAGCCTTATAAATCTTGCAGTTAAGCCATGAACATCTAACCCACTGTGATGGGGTTTTAGGTATATGCTATTTTACGATAACAACATAGATATTAATTACGTTTCCGTTCCATCTCTGGCTCATCACTGGTATAAGTACTACCTGCTCCACTACAGTGTATGCTGGGCTGGGTAATATATGTTTAATATCAGCCAAAGTGGAAGAAAAAATTTTCTGGGTGTAAACAAATATTCAGATAAACAGAAACAGAATGTCTTACTGCCAAAACCTACTAGCAGAAAGAAAAACACCAAATAACCAAGAAATGCGGGGAAATAGAAGCAAGTCTTAGTTCTGTCCAC
The DNA here is from genome assembly GCA_007922815.1 of Macrotus californicus. NCBI lineage: Eukaryota > Metazoa > Chordata > Mammalia > Chiroptera > Phyllostomidae > Macrotus > Macrotus californicus. The sequence continues at coordinate 438 of VMDR010018993.1, forward strand.
AGTGCCGAGTTCTGCAGGCCTTCCTAAAGCATGGGCCATTCTTTCCCACTGTATTTACACTGCTTAGAGACTCATGAATTTCCTGTTTTAAGAATTTTTAAAAATTAAATTACAGATATTCTAGCAATAATCTTGCTACCTGATAGGTTTTGTTGATGCAAAGGAGATCTTTTGAGCTATAGGACATGCTTTACTACTGCCTCCTTGAAAAAATAAAACAATGATATATGTAACTATGGAAACAACATAAGTCTGGTACATGATAGCTTCTGTTAATACAAAGAAGATCTTTTGAACTATAGGACATGTTTTACTACTACCTCCTTGAAAAACATAAAATAATGATATATGTAACTATGGAACCCACATAAGTCATGGTGAATCAGAAGATAAGGTCAAGCTGCAGTGTGTCCTAGAGCCTATACCATAAATCACCTAGGACCCAATTATAAAGAATTATGTTGGAGGCAGGGGTATTTGGGGAAAAAAAGGAACAAGGGCTAAAAGGTAATAATAAAATATTAGAGTCATATGTCAATTACATGTCAACAAAGCTGGGGGAAACTATTAGGGTTTGCAAATACAAAGCAAAAATTCCATCCATAATAACAGAATAGACATAGCTGTCATATTACCCTTACCTTCCTACTCTACCTGTCACTTCCGCTAAGTGGGCATAACTAGAGAAGGACATCTAATGCAAAGGCAGCCAAGCCATGGGCTGTCAGCAAGCAAATGACCTGGGTATCAGTAGAGTAGATGAGTCGAATCAACCAGATTCCTCCCTGAGGAACCTGAACCAAGAGACTCTAGTGAAGTTTTCATTTAGCAGCAGGGGCATAAGCCAAATGGACATATCAAGAGGTACCATGATGCAGAGAAGTCTGGAGCCCCTGTTACTGGCCACGTGCAAGCTGTGGTTAACAGGTAGCTGGGCAACAGAGAAAAGCGGGCAGAGGCAACATGCAAAAGGAATGTTTTGATCATGTGGCCAGAGAGAGAAGGTAAGAGTGTCTTTGATTTCATGGCTTCTTTTCAGACATAACTATAGTTTAATTTCTGTCTTTGGGTGTCCCTGAAATCTCTCTGAAACCTCAGCATCCTTATAACTGGAGCACTAAGCAAAACGTTGCATCCTAAAGTTTGCTTTATTTACCTGCAAGAACTGGTATTCAGAATAAAGGCCTTTGATTAATCAAGGAAGCAATTTGCTATTAAGAAAATGGTTCTACTGCTATTTATGTAATCTTGGGCAATTCCTTATTCCCCAAGCCTCACTTTTCTCATCTATAAAAAAAGAAATATACCGTCGGCTTGTTGCAGAAATAACAATAACATGTATAGAGTACCTAGCCCCTAGGCCCTCAGAACTTGGTAGCTGTCATCTTCATCAAAATAAAACCCAAGACCAGCATTTCTCCTCTTTCTCTAATTTGATGCAGTCCACAGCCCTGATGAGGTAGGCGGAGCAAGTGTTAATATCTCCACTTTGCAGACAGCTCAGTGAAGAGTCATAACTCCAAGGACCTGAGAGTCAGCAAATGAAAGAATGTAGACCAGAACACAGGGCTTATAATTACTGGTCAATTTGTACTTTTCACGAGAGAGCCTCTAATTTCGCCCAAGTCCAGAGAAGTACACTTGTGGACTAGGAAAAAATACACAACCAAATAGTTGGAAAGTTGTGGGGAGAAGGGTCCTAATGAACCTTCAGTTCAAGAGCGAAATCCATTTCATTAAAATTCCTTTTCCCCAGGAATTCCTGATTTAAGATTTTACATTTCCTCGAAATACCACAAGATCAACAAAACGCACACACTTATAGCTCTGTGAGTTAATGGAAATAGCGGTACTTTCTAGGGTAGAGGAAGAGAAATTCATTACATTAGACAATCCCAAAAGAATGCCATGAGAGACCAAGACCAAGGCAAGCAGGTTTAGAAGGGGAGGGAGGAAATTATTTCCCGCACACCTAATCACTACAGACACTCACCCCCGAATCCCCAGGGCAAGTCACACTTTTATAGATCAGTATGTCAAACTGCTTTTTCAGATCTTAGTAAAATAGCCCTGAAAGTTCAGATTTAGATTGTGAAGAACTTACGTTAGATGATATGGCAGTTCTAAATAAAAGTTAGTTGCTAAGTATAAGTTTTCAAAGTTTCCTTTTCATATAAAGAAAGAAATGTTTTCATTGTTGTAAATCTTTACCTTCTAATGATTTTAATAACTAAAACTATTAAAATCACAATCATGTCCTCATATAGAAAACCCCAGAGGGGCAAAAATGCCCCTTCATGAGAATTCTGTTTGGCACCTGGCACGTTACGAACACCTAATGCAAAGCAAGCACCGCTCCCTGTTAATCTTGGCAGCCTTACCAGGAAGACCCAGTCAGATGAGATGAAGCACACAGGACTCTCGTCCGACGGCTCCAGAGCCTCCGCTTCCTGGACAACGGGATCTCTAAGGTCTCTCAAACCTAGAGATATATTTCTTTTTTTTTTTTAAGAGTTTAAAATATTTATTTTTTAATTAAAAAATTTTTTAAAGATTTTATTACTTTATTGTTATTCAATAGAAATACATTTCTAAGTTCTACGAACTTTCTCTCTGAGTCACTTCTCAAATCAGGTTTAATGAGAACTTCGGATGCCTGAACTGCCTCATGTTCACGAAGCCACGCATGTCTTGCATGACCCCATAGGCTCAGGGTTAAGAACTTGAGCTTTGGCATTTACCAGCTGTGTGGCCTCGTGAAAATAATCCAATCTCTGTGCTTTAATTTCCCCAGACATAAAATGGCCTCATACCTACCCCTTAGAATTGTTGCAAGGATTAAATGAGTTAATGAGTCTAATACACATTGAATGAGTGCTCCAAAGAATGCCTATGACATTGTAAGTTTTCAATAATTACTTGTGCAACATTCCTTATTACATGCAACCACAAAGTCTATGGAAAACACCTTCCAGCAGAGAGAAAGAATGAAATTCAAATGCGCATGAAGATCAAGGACAGGAATGTAGGAAACAATACATTGCTTGCTGCTGTTGCATCTGTTGCACTGAGCTGAGATGAGCTTCCCGTTGTTCCATGGTTGGCCTGAACCACCAGCCTTTGCTGGCAAATGGGAGGGTGTTCACTGTAATGCAGACCACATGGCAGAGTGTGAGTGAACAAAGACAAGTCCACTCCTGCTGCTGGTCCAGAGCTGGGCCCTGTGGATTCTGCTATCCTTGCATTAGAGTGCCTTGGATGTGGTACCACGTAACAGATTTCAAGAGTTCGGGGGCAGGTGGGGGTGGGAGAAAGTATGAGGGGCATAAAGGCGGAGCTGACATTCAGCACATATGTGAAAGCATCTTGAGCCACTTTCTGAAGGTAGGTGGGAGGAGGGCTTGAGGGGAGCGAGCAGAGCTTTCCTGATGGGAGGAACGGGACGGGATGGGACGGGACAGGACGTGTGTGCCTCTGGCATGGAGCTTGGGGAAGCCCCCACGTGCAGGAAAGCCAAGGGTCTGCCAGGAGGAGGGAGCGTGCAGTGAGGTAGAGAAGCAGGGACAGCCAGTGAGGGCCAGGGAAGGTTTTCAGCCTATTTTGACAATTACCAGAGAAATAATCTCTGCAACTGGGCGTGCTTTGTTGTCAGGCTAGCCGCCTTTTAGGGTTATATTTAGATTTTCTCTTTCTTCTCTTAGAAAATCTCAAATGATCACAACTCCCACAGTACGTTTAAATAGGTCACAGTAATCAAGGAATACTTCTTTCCTTTCAAAAGACCCCCGAAACTCTAGATTCCAGAGAGCTAGATGCCAATTCCCTCAATCTCCTGGGAAGACACAATGGCAAAACCAACCAGCGCCACTCCCATCTCCCCCCACTCCATTAACGGGATCTCAGGCCACTGTTTAGTAAAAGGAAGGTGCATTTTTTTAGAAAGAAAGTCAATTCTCCAGGTAAAAGAAAACTGGGTGAGGATTTTTAAAGGTTAGAGACTTCTCACAGAAGCCAGGGCATTTTCCATCACTCTAGAGCGTTAACCAAGGGGATTGCAGAAATATTACTATAGGGAAAAACAGTAACATTTACAACTGCAAAACCCACTCACTTCCTTACATGGCAACCAGGAGTGAGGCACCGTGTCTGCTGCGATGGCCCAGAAGTTGGACGTGACCCCGCCTTGATCACAAAACTCCTTCGTCCATGCTGCTCACACAGAAGAGAACATAATAGAGAATCTCCTCAGAAAGAAGTTTTTCCATTTGAGAGAGTATCCTGGGGTTCAGGGAGAACCCGGAGGCGAGATTCTCACTGGGAAGAAGCGATCCTCATTGGGACAAGCACTTCCTACCATTCCCCTTTCATAAACTATGAGCACATGTTTTCCACATTGTGATTTCCTGGCTTCCCTGTATCTTCATCTGATTCTTGTCTCCTTTTCAAATCTAGGGCAATGTTGCCAGACATTTGCACTGAATATCGCTTTCGCCGAAAAGAGCCTGATTGAGAATGGAGGGATCCTGGACTGGAACACTTTCCAGGGTAGTTACTGGAATCCAGGGCTTCCCAGGAGTAGAAAGTGAGAGAAAAAAGAAGACTTACAGCAGATAATCTATCCGAGAGCTGCTGTCAATTACTTCCCTGCCCCAATCCTGGCCTTGCTCTTTCTCTGTGACCCGGCTGTTGCGATTTTGTTAGGCATTCCAGCCAAGGCCATGGGACTTACACCAGCACAACAAAGACAGCAAAGGAGAAAAGAGGACTCCCAGGCTTCAAGCCCAAGAGGGGAAAAAACAGAATCGTGTAGAGAAGATAGACAAGGGGGTGATTTTTGAAGAGAAGATGATGGGGGTTGGCCGAGAGGCAGTTAGAAATATGGGACTGGAGGGAAGATGTAAAATAATAGGTAAGCCATGAGATAAGCTCCCATAGGGCAAGAGTAATGAGCAATAAATATACCTACAGGTTCAAGGTCTGGGTTTTGGGGTACTCAGGACACAGTGAAGACAGGCTGGAAAGGCAGAAGGAGAAACTCCATGATGTACTAAAAACAGAGAGTATTTTACTGTGAGGCCAATCGTGCCATCTTGTTCAAGAGAAAGTTGGTAGCCCAAGAAGGTGAGGTGGGGAGGAATAGACTGTCTGGGATGCAGACTAAAATGTGACAATCAAGGGAGCAACTGCACCTAAACATCTTTGGATGGACCCCTGACATTCTGCCTCTTCTGACGGGTAAGCCGTTAACAGATTTTCAGCATCCTTTGAACACAAGGCACAAGGAAAGAGGTAGGCTGCCTCCCTTTTTCCCCTCTTGTGGCTGTAATGCTCCTACAAGTAGTCAGTACACACAAAGGGACAGTCCTGATAAAGAAAATGCCCTGCCTGCAACTCCCCTCAAAAGCAAGGAAAGCAGACAAGTCAATCACCTTCTTGTGCCAGCTTGTGGTCCTGATCCCATTATCACTGTCAACAGTTTATGAAAAATACAAAGAGTTCAAAGCTAAGTATCAGTTGATAATTTTAACAAACTCCGTTTTACAGAATGAAAGCCCATGTTGTTTGTTGTTTCTTGCTGTCTGAAACAAGAACAACAACAACATACTTAACATGTAAGATATATCCTTAAATAAAAAATTGCAAGTCTCATGTGACCTTGAAAGAGGCCACTTTCAGTCAGAAAGCCGTGGAAATCAATAGGCCCCGGGGTATCTCCACCTCAGGGACACTAGGAATCAGAAGATGGTTACTAAATCAGGCTGTTTTCTCTATAGTAATCATGGACGGTCTTGCCCCTTCCACAGCCTCAGAAAACCTGGAAGAGACCAGAAAGACAAATGACCTCAGGGCAGGTTGAGGCTGCCATTGGCACAGGCAACTAACTGTAAGAGGGATACTGAACAGGGCTTTAACTCCTTGACATCTGTCTTGGGAAAGAATTTTTGGATTTGACAGAAGAAGTAAAGGCAATAAAAGCAAAAATTAACAATTGGGACTACAGCAAACTAAAAAGCTTCTGTATGGAAAAGGAAACCATCAACAAAATAAAAAGGCACCCTACAGGATGGGAGAAAATATTTGCAAATCACATATCTGATAAGGGTTAATATGCAAAATAAAGAACTCATACAAGTCAATAGAAAACAACAAAGCAACAGTCTGATTTTTAAAATGGGCAGAGGAACTGAATAGATATTTTTCCAAAGAAGACATGCAAATGGCCAACAAGGAAAGGAAAAGGTGCTCAACATCACTATTCATCAGGGAAATGCAAATCAGAACCATAATGCGATGCCATCCACACTCCCTAGAAGGGTTATTATTAAAAAGACAAGACACAGCAAGTGCAGGAAGATAGAGTCAGCAGTGTGGAAGGAAATTCTGCCATTTGGGACAACATGGGTGGTCCTTGAGGGTATTATGCTAAGTGAAGTAAGTCAGACACAGAAAGACAATATCAGAGTGTGGTATCACTTATACGTGGAATCTAAAAAAAAGGTCAGACTAATAGAGACAGTAGAAAAGTGGCTGCACAAGGCTGGGATGGGGGAAATAGAGACTTTGATAGAAGAGAACAAACTTTTGGCTGTAAGATAAATGAGGTCTGAGGGTCTAAGATACAACATGGCAACCATAGTTGACAATATACTGTATTGTTTAATTGAAATTTTCTAAGAGAGTAGAACTTAAATGTTCTCTCCAAAAAACAAAAAAAGGTAATTAGGTGAGGTGACGGAGGTGTTAAATTAGCAGATGGGGGATCCTTTCACAATGCATATATCAAATCACCAGCATGCACGCTTTAAATAGTGTACAATTTTATTTGTCAATTATACCTCAATGAAGCTGGAAAAATAAGACTTTTAAGCACTCCAGGGAACATTTTAATGCTGATACTCGAGCTTCTAGAATACTGTAGCTCTGCTGAAAAGAAACAAACAGCAAGAGGAAGCAATGGTGTTATGAATAACACTGGGCACAACAGCGATGCTGAAGAAGGGTTTTCTCCACACTGGCTGATCAAGGTGGATCTCCAAGCTACTGAGGAATCAGGCCTGACATCTTCACAGGTGTTCCATGTGGGAATAAGTCTCAGCACCAAACTCCATATTATGAAGGATTTCCTGGTCCATCAGGGTTCCCATGCAAATAAAAAACAATTCAGCTGCAACACTTGGACAGCTCCTGAGGTCCACGGACCTCAGACGGAGGTCTAGGTTCTTTCTGGGTTTAAGGCCAGTTCCCCAGTCCTCTTTATGCCAGGCTCTGTGTTGTTTTTGTAATCTACACAATAAAATGCTGTCTGTCCGGAGGGAAGATCATTAGAGGGTTTGCAGGAACTCCTCAAATACTCCATTTATTTTTAATGCGGTACTTGACACCCTGCAAAGTTCACACACATAAGAAAGAGACTGCACAGCATGCACTGGGAAGAAATCCACTGGCTATTCCTCCAGGAGGATGCTGATAACATGAGGTGACTAGTATATGACATGTTTTAGAGGACAGCTCTGTGAATCATCATGCCTTTCAGCACAGAACGAATTCAAACAAAATCATAACCCTAGCACCACTGATACCGCTGGGGGTCGGGGGACATTCTTTGTGATTAAATATACATCACATGGTTTCCAGGCCTACTGGGTTAGGAATTGCCAAATGCAAAATGGCAATTTATTTCAAGTTTTGAAAAGAAAAGTGATATATCAAGAAAATTGTTTTTTAATTAATATTTTATTTTCAATTATAAGTCAAATCACTATGAGGAACATGGAGAAGGTGTCCCAACATTTTAGTTTCTTGACGTTGAATACTGTTCCAAATAAATAGGCCATTTGGTAAATATTTTGAAATCTGTTCTTTAAGGTTTCAATTTTCTGTCAAAAAAAAGGTCTACAATATGAAAAGTCAGATTTACAGAAAAGATAAATTGGAGAGAGGGTGCTATGTACATTTCCTTCAAGAGTTCACCGCAGGGTTCCTTCACAGCAGACCCTGTGATGAGACGCGGAAGCCGATCTCTTAGGCAGGTTCCTGCTACTGTGCGCTTTGGGTGATTCTCTTCTGTCAACATTTGGGATGATCCAAAAGAAGAGTTTATTTCTCCTCCAAAGAGTGAACTGTTCCCAGCCTCCTCTGTCTGCCAAGCTCCACATTTGAGAGTATATCCAAGAGTCTGAGGCAAGAAGACCACCAATCTGCACGCCTACTTGAGGACGGGTGCCCATTGTCACTTGTCCACAGCCTAAAGTCTTCTGTCCTCAGCTTCACGGAAAAACCAGTCATCAGCATTTCAGGGCCCCCGCAGGACTTGCTCACGTTCCCGGGCACGAGCTCTCTTCTCAATTCAGTCTGCACCTCGTGCAAAGAATATGGGGTTGGAGCCTGTCCCAATCCTGGTTCCACCGCTTAGTAGCCAAGTGACTGCAATATCATGGAGCTTGTCTTCCCGTCGGCAGTGAAGGCAATGACATCTAGTTCCCTGGAGAATGGGAGGGTAAGTGAAATGTTGATAAAGCATCCACGCCTGTGCCTGTCACATAACAGGTGCTTAACAAATGGGAGCTTTCACGATGACAGCTGTTATCCTGTCTCTTTTCTTACTTAAAAAAAATTTTTTTTAAAGGATTTATTTATTTATTTTTTAGAGAATGGGGAAGGGAGGGAGAAAGAGAGGGAGAGAAACATCGATCAGTTGCCTCTCACATGCTCCCAACTGGGGACCTGGCCCACAACCCAGGCATGTGCCCTGACTGGGAATTGGACCAGCAACCTTTCGTTTTACAGGCCGGCGCTCAGTCCACTGAGCCACACCAGCCAGAGCTCTTATCTGTTTTTTACTCCTCATATGTTTTAGGTGTTCTTCCAGTAGTCTCTCAGTTGATCCAGAGTTCCTTTCTCTCTAGAAAAGCCTACACTTTCCTGGGTAAACGCCTCACCTCTTACTGTCCCTCCTCACCAGCAAGTTCAGTGGAGTAGCATCCCCATCCCTTTCAGCAGGAGCCATCATGCCTTCCTCCTTAAACCGTTTGTACCAGACGCTATTTCCACAGAACAGAGGTGCATCTGCACGTCTTCACAGTTCAGCTCCCTTGGTCCCAGCCAGGCTGAGCAGGGTGCCAAGCCCACAAGGATCTTAGGGAAGAGAGACTCCGTCAGAAAGCTCCTCTCTACACTTCAAATAGAATTTGATTTATAAAACCTTCAGTGCACAGGTAACTTTCAGGAACAGTCTGTGTATCTTGAGAAGTGAGGTTCCCACATTTAAAAAGAAGTTCAGAGCAATATATATAATCGTCCCCATTCTGAGCCTGTATTCAGAGAGTAGAGGACAAGCAACAGGCCAGCCAGGTAAGGTCCCAGTGCTCCAGCCTTTACTAGGTAGGTACTGAAACATGACTGGGAGTTCGAATTCCACCGGAAATATAACCCAAGAGGGAATAAAATTGTATCTATTGAGTCTCCTGTCCAAAAGAATGTAAATGTGATGGAAAGGAAAGCTTTAATAATTAGTTGCTTGGGATGAGAGAGAGATTCACAAGGGGTCTGACAAAGCCACAGGCAACAAGCCCTCAACTGAATTCTAAGGAGATGGGGCTGGGGTACAGAGACCCTTTTCTGTAGGGCAGGGTTTGTGTGTTTCGATCCAGACCTAGACGGCCCAGGACAGGCTAAGCCCTGCCACCCAACACTCATTCACTCAACACATATAAATTGAGTGATTACTACATATTGTGTTCTGTTTGAGGTACCAGGGATAAACCACTGAACAAGCTGGTAAACAAGACCTCAGCCTTTCTGCTAATAAATATTGAAAAATATTTAAAGGCTTCTCATGTGAGCATGTGGCCAACTAAGCTAACACAGAACGCCCTTCATCTTGCAGACTAAAAGTAACTGACATAACACCAATGATGTTTTTAACACAGTTGAGATTGAAAAAAAGGATATCCCAGGTAGCAGAAATAAAAAGGAAACAAAATTGAAGTACTGGGTTGGCCAAAAAATCTGCTTAGTTTTTTTCCATAACATAAAAGACACATTTTTCATTTTCACCAATAACTTGATTGATTTGGATATTTTGAGTATGTCGGCTGTCTCCCATGCGGTATAACATTGATTGTTCTCAATGTCTCAATTTGATCGCTATCAACTTCAACTGGGCTACCCGACCAGAGCGTCATCCAGTGAGACATCTCCAGCATGAAACTTTGCAAACCACTTTTGACACATTTGGTCAGTCATAGCATCTTCTCCATACACTGCACAAATCTTTTTTCTTTTTTTTGCATTTCAGCTGCGTTTTTACCTTTCTTGAAATAATAAAGCACTATATGCTGAAAATGTTGCATATTTTCTTCCACCTTCAATATTAAAATGGCTACAGAAAAATTCACCAATTTTGTTTTTAATGCACACTGATATGACAGCTGCCACAATACAATCAAACAAAATTGTTTTGAGTGAAGTTCAAGACAACTAAGTGCTACTCCAGCTATCTTACAGAAAAAAACAAAAAAACTTTTTGGCCAACCTTATAGTAAAAAGGGCAAGGCAGACACTGAACTAACCAGAAACCTTAGTTTGCAAAGTGCTAGGATTTAATACTGACGGTTGTCAAGAGACATGGCCTTGGGTTTGTATGAAACAGGAAGCCAGAACTAAAACCTCTGAATAAAGCTGGTACCCACAAAGTTGAATACCCACTAAAAATATCTGTTTGTCAACCCAGGACAGCAACAAAGAAGCAAGGGAGTGTGTCTCTTCTCAGATTTTTTGGTAAAAAAACAAAAAACCCAGGCCTGTGCCATGTCTAGGTTGAGAGTTTAACATTATATGAGAGGTGCTAAAAATTAACATAAAAACTGGTTCCAGACTGACTCGTGACAGAAGCAGATCTAAACCATTCCCCAGGATGCCCAAACTTCATAGAAAAATAACCTCCACTGAAGAAAGTCTCACAAAGCACATGCACTTATCTTCCCAATTTTTATGTCTGCCTTGAGGGTCAGCAGACATAAAAATTGGGAAGATAAGCACCCTCTAATAGTTGAGATAGTATAATAAAATAATCTGGAATAGGCCATAAAATAAGAATGTCTAAAACCATTACAGAGAGGAATGAATTTAAACTATAAGAAAAGAAGTGCACACTATGGGAAAAATTAAGAATATCGGTTTGTTGATATGCTAAATTACTAACCTGCTCTGATTAACAAAGTATTCACCAAAGCACTAACCTACCTGGAGTGCCCATGTGTCTGAAACTAACTCTGCTTCCATTTTATAATTCTGTAATTCCTTTCATAGTCAGAGAACAGGCACCCACCAATGCAAAGAGCAGAATTGGGTATATGATCTTATAAGTGTTTCAAGAATTTCTCAATTTGATATATTCATCCTTCCTTTGAATAACTGAGGACACTAAGAAACACAGACATCAATTGAGTTTACGCATTATATCAGGATAAAAGCTAACAAAGAGCTCGCAAAATACAGTCGCTTAAGAAGAGAGACATTTACTTCTCTCCCCGCGAAATGTCCAGTAAATCTACTCTGGCAGGGCAGCTCTGCTCCACCAGGTCACTTAAGGATCCAAGTTCCTTTCATCTTATCTCTCCGCTATCCCATAAATCATTTTACTTTATCCGAATGGTCAAAGCTGTGTCAAAAGTCAGCCCTATTTCACTTCAGGGGCAAGGGCCAGGCCGAATGGAAGCACAGGCCAGTTGTTCCTCGGCCAAGTTCTGGAAATGGCACGCCTCACTTCCACTCTCACGGTTTGGCCTGACGTCAGTGGCATGGCCCCATCCAGCTGCAGGGGTACCTGGAGAACATAATTTCTAGCTCAGGGACCATGTGTCCAGCTTTAGTATTACTCTGAGAGAAGGGGAAATGTATCTTAGGATCATCTAGCTGTATATCATAGCTGTAATCCAGCCATTGGGGATAGTTAGCTAAGCTTTTCTTTTTTTTTTAAATATGCATTAACCTACTAGTCATCAAAATTATTTGGGGGGTAGAAGAAACAAAAAAAATGAGGTGGCAACCGAGAAGTAGCAGAATATGCTTCCCCAAATGAGCCTCCTTGGCCTAAGAGTATTTTGAGTTGATTTTTTCTTTTTAAGAAAAAGGAGATCCAGGGGAATTTCTAAATACAGACTCCAATTTACTTTTTGTAAGAAAAATGTACATTTATAAGAGAAATCTCCATTTGTAAGGTTATCTCTCTATCAGGAAGAGAAGAATGACTCTAAATCCCAGGAAACTCTTAACAATGGAGGACACTTAAGTCTGTATAACAATCTTATCATATTTACTGTATTTTCCCTGATAATTTCCCATAATTGGCCTCCCTCCTCATAACATCTTTCTTTTATCTTTAGTTGAAGATGGTATTTAAAGTGGTGGTTTGGGCCATTTGGGGGAGTTTTACTAAGTTCTCCTGGGTATCTCCCATGTATATATGAGGCATACATGTTATTAAACTAGTTTGTTTTTCTGTTGTCAATCTGTCTTTTATTACAGGGGGTATCAGTCAAGAACAATGAAGCACAGAGGGAAAATTTTTCTTCCCCTGCACCTGGAGTTACCCCTGACCACTGCCTCCCTGCTTCAATCTCTTCCCCTCTCCCCCGCTCCTCCCTCCCTCCCTCCTACAACAGTCTGCCATCCATTTCTGTAGTTCTACCAATAAATACCTACTCATCTTCCTTCTTGCTTCTTTTCTACCTCAGGCTCTCATTCTCATTTCTTGTAAGGATGATGACATGGATCTTAAAAGCGTCCTTTCTCCCCTCCAAACTATCCTCTATATTGCTTTGAGTGGTAATTCTAAAACACAAATCTATCTTCTGGTGTCTACTCTATGGCAGGCACTGTGATAGGTATTTGAGATTTAGCAGTGACCAAAACAGATAACAATACCTTCATGAAGCTTACATTTTAGCAGAAGGAGACAGGGAATAAATACAAAATAATGAGCACATTATAAAGTATGGTAGAAGGGGATATCAAAGAAAGAAGAAACAGTGAAGCAGAGTAAGAGGGACTGAGAATGCTGGAGGTGTGAGAGGGATGGTTGGTCAGGACTCATGCTTATTAAGAAGGATGCTCATTAAATGAGAAGGTAACATTTAATCTAAGACTAAAGGATGTGAAAGAGTTAGCTGGGAAGATCTGGGCAAAGAGAATTTCAAGGAGAAGGAATGATTGAATTGTAAAGACCTACCATGAGAGCCCTCTGGGCATTTTCAAGGAAAAGAAAGGAGGCCAGGGAGAGTGGAGCAAAACAGTTGAGTATAGACAGAGATGGGAATCCCAGAAGACTATAAGGACGTTTTGTGTTTGCTTCGAATCATACTAGAAGGCAGTGGAGATTTTTAAACAGCATAGTGGTATGATCTGACTTACTCTTTTTTTTTAAAGGCCACTCTGTTGTATTGAGAGTAGACTATTGGGGGAGGGTGAGGAGGGAAAAGTGGAAGCAGGAAGACCAGTTAGATAGTTATTGCAATATTTTAGGCAAGAGATGACAGAGGTTTCTACAAGGTTAGTAATGGTGAAGGGCTCTGGATATATTTTGAAAGCAGAACCAACAGGATATGATATAAGAGCAAGAGAGAAGTCAAGGATGACATCATGACATTTGGGGGTGAAGCAAATGGAAAGCTGGAGATGCCATTCACTGAGATGGGAAAGTCTGAAGGCGGAGCTGTGTGGAGTACAGGGAGATCAGGAGTATGGTTTTAGAATAATAAAATTGAAATCTATTTGACGTTTAAGCGAGGAAGCCAATGAAGCAGCTGCATGTATAAGCCTGGAGTCCAGGCAAGAGGTCTGGCTTGAAGACACAATAATAAAGCCAACAGGTGTGTGTGTGTGCGTGCACGCGCACGCGCCCAATACCACTCTAAGCATTTTACATATGCAAATTTATCTAATCTTCACAATAATCCCAGAAAGTAGTAGGAAAATTACCTTCTCTTATTTCACAGATGGGGTAACTGAGGTATGTAGAAGTTAAATAACTTGCCTAAGACCACCAGGTGGTTTGTGGAAGAGCCATGATTTGAATCCAGGCATGTAGTGTCAGAATCCATGCTTTGGGCCACAGCGTTTTAATGCAGGTACTACATTTGGGAGTTCTTCAGCATAAAGGATATTTAAAGCTGTTGAGTCTGAGTGAGATCACCAAGAGAATATAATGGTAAACAGATAGTCTGAGGGCCCTGACTGGTGTGGCTCAGTGGATTGAGTGTCAGCCTGTGAACCAAAGCATCACCAGTTCAGTTTGTAGTCAAAGCACATGCCTGGGTTGTGGGCTGGGTCCCCAGTTGGGGATGTATGAGAGGCAACCACACGTTAGTGTTTCTCTCCCTCTCTTTCTCCTTCCCTTCCCCTCTCTCTAAAAATAAACAAATGAAATCTTAACAAAAAAAGGCTGTCTGAGGAATTTATATTAAAAATAATATGGGTGGGGTGGAGGCAAGTGGGTAGGAGCACAGATGGAATATGACTGGCCCTGAGTAGTGAATGTTGAAGCTGGGTAAAGAGCACATGGAGATTCATTCTACTTTGCTGTCTATTTCGTGTGTAACTAAAATTTAAAATTTAAAGAGAGTGGGATGAAAAAATTATTAAAGAAGATCAAGAAAAAGTGACAATGAGGCTGAAGAAAATTAGGAATGTGATATACTGGAAATCAAATGTTACAATTGTCTACTGCTGCATAACAAACCATCCCAAAACTCCATGGCTTAAAAAAACAAGCATTTATTTTTGCTCATAAATCTAAAATTTGGGCGGGGCTCAGTGGGGACCTATTGAAAGGACAAAGCCAGCCCCATTTGCTATTGTGGCACCATTTGACAGCAGGCCTGTGACCTTGTTAAACATGACGGCCATTTTACTCTTCTGGGCTTGTCCCCAGGACTAGACATTCCTGGAAGCAAGAGCAGAACTAACTGTTCCCACAGCCTCAGGCAGAAGATAACACCGGAACAAACTGCAGCCTTGTGTTACAGCACTCCAACTGCCCAGGGGCTACACCACAGCACCCCCACCCTTTTTTAATCCAACTGTAATCCAGTATAAACTCAAAGCCCCCACCCCTCAAGGCTGGTGTATCTCTCCATGCCATGCCCCTCTCCTTTCTTGGAAAGTGAATAAAATCTTTACTCTTTACATTTTCTTCTCTTTGTGAATTCTTTCACAGCCCACGTCACCGGCCATCCTAACATTTTCTATTATCTCTGTCCCAGGGGTATCAGCCAGGGTGACTTGCCAGGGCCCGAAGGCCCATGTCTAAGGTGGCTTCTTCACAAGGCAAGTTTCTGGTGTCAGCAGGGAGCTGAGCCAGCACAGTCCTATAGTTATCTAGGGTCAATCCCCAGATTTACTGAAGATAAGTAGTACAAACAACAATTACTTGAAACTTATTCAAGCATGTGTCTTACTCAGCTGACAAATGATCCTTCAGAGAACACTGAGAAAGATCCCACTGATGCTGGGATTGTTTCCTTTACCACAATTACGGGAAATGAGGGGAGCACATTTTTCATCTTGGTCTCTATAAATGTCAGCAGAGCCCTGCACTGTACATAAGACATATCTGAATTTTGTGCATACCCTGTGGTTACAGCTCCTCCTTGGAACATCTCCTTTGTAAAATAGTTTAAATAGCTGCAAGGAGAGGGGGAGAGGTTAAAAATATGTGTGCAAATTCTTATGTCTCTGACAAATAATAGGCAAAGAGCAGAAACCAGGTTTTCCTTGATCTTCTTAACTCATAATTCAAAATCATTCTGCTCACAGAAGGTTTGTACCATGGGTGGGCCGGGCAGTTGTTTGTCATCAGCATTCGAAGGTCCTGACTACCCCTGAACCCCACCAGAGTTCACTGAGAATTCTGCACACCAAGACCCAATTTCCAAAGTGCTTGGACACTTCAAATCAGGGAAGAGGTTGGAGTGCCAGGGCCACGTTTTCCCCCAAGTACCCCCGGCAAGTATAGAAGGGTAGGGGACTAATGATCCTGAGACAAGTGTGGGTCACCTCACATGCCACTGAAAACTGTGCATGGAAAAGGGGGTGCTGTAATAAATCTCACCTAACGTAACCTCATAGGGTGATCTGCTCATAAATTCCTAAGTAGGCGGTCATGGAAGGTAATCATGCCCCAGGTATATAACTTCTTTAGGGACAGGTTTATCTTCACCTTAAGCAAGGCCTGTCCCTTGTTTCTGTGCCTGTAGATTAACACACCCTTGAAATGCCAGAGGTAATTCTCTTTTCCAGATCCCTCAAGGGAGCACCTAATCTTGTTAACTATCATATACCTTGCTTTCTCAGACCTTCATGTAATCTTCATTGTGGTCTCTCCAAATGAAGGGACTAAATGTATGATTATTCCAAATGAATGAAAGAAATAATTCCATGATTTGGAATTATGATTTGGAACCATGATTCCAAATGTATGAAAGAAACGGCAACACGATCCTTCTGTAGAGCATTTGAGGTCTTGCTTCCTGGCATTGTTGTCAGTTTGGCTCAAATAAAGTCATAAAAATTCTCTACAGGTTTGGACATCTCTTACATCCACAACATACACCACTGGGACTGCCAGGCTGTTTCAGAGCAACCAAGGAGGAAACAATTAAACACACACACACACACACACACACACACACACACACACGAACAGAACTGAAAGGCAAGTTTCGTTTTTACTTTCATATTTTGGCTAACTTGAAAATACAAGGGGTATCTGAAACCAGTGACTTAGTACCCATTTTGATCATGATGTAGTATTTCTGCAAGTGATGTCTTTGCCTGTGTTTTATGATCAGAGAATAGGTTTTCAAAAGCCAGGTGCTTTTCTGTGGTGAAATCTCTAAGGTCATCATCATTCTCAACCATGGGCACCCATCACTGACCCACATTATTGGTCAATTGTTTTCCAAACATTCAAAGAATCGAAGTAAGTCTCAGGAGCAGGTATTAACCCTTTCACCCTCTACGTTCACTAGTGTAACTTAGTTAAGTTACAGTACGTTAATGGGACATTTGGAGAACACACTCTATCTACTTCACTACCAATACCAGTACCCATCAAGCTCTTTTCTTCCATCACCTCTCCCTGTCACTTGTTAGTGCTCACCACCCTCCTCCCAGTTTCTAGGAAGGTCCTGTGTCCTGATTTCCTGCCTTACAGGCTGTCCTTCCTTACTCAGATTCTGCACTGAATTCTGACATATGAGCATTTTCCCCACAACACCAAGCAATTCTGTGACATCAGCTGGGAGTCCTGCAATTCACCTCAATTCTGACACTATTTACTTGGATATAGCCTCAGATTCCAGAGGTGAGGGGCTCAGTCCTACAAAATGGGGCCCATCACCCAACTTCAGATGACTCCTCACCCACCAACTGCAGATAGGAGATTCCAAGTATCCCCTTCTTGGATTTGATTTATTTGTTACATCAGCTTACAGAATCCAGAGGACTATTTTATTTACTAGATTACTGGTTTATTATAAAAGGCTGGAACTCTTTTTCTTTCTTTTGACTATCTTTGGAAGAGACTCTAGATCTTGGGAAGAAAATATCCTTAGCATCCTCTTGGAGGACAACTCCGAAGTCCATGGCATTATTTAATATGGCCCAAAATATCAATAGTTTGTCCCAGCGGAAACATGACAAGATATTTGAAAGGATTTATAACTTTATGATACAAAAAATGGGGTCAAATTGGAAGCTGATGTTCAAAGCCTAAAAGAATTATTTCTAGGCTTTCTCCCCTAAGCTCAATGTACTCAGGTAGAAGGAGAGCATCCTGACATAGGTGGACAGATGTATCAGTCCTTTTGATATCATGTAGGTAGCAACCTGATTCCTTCAGGATCCTTGTTTTACAAATCTAGTCTTTATAGAACCAGAGGTCTGATTCTAGAAACTATTCAAAGTCCACTAATTCTTTTTTAAAAAACTGATTTTAGAAAGAGAAATGAAAGAAGAGAGAGAGAGAGAGAGATCAAATCATTGGTTGATTCTTGTATGTACCTTGACTGGGGATCGAACCCACAACCTTGGTATATTGGGATCACACTCTAACCAATCAAGCTATCAAGTCAGGGCCAAAGTCCACTAATTCTTTTTACAATGCCAAAAGATGTGTAGGCACTGCAAAAATTCTGGCCTTAGGGAACAAAGGTCCTTCCAGGAGGTTTTGGCAGTTTTTCCAACCCTGTGCCAACACTGCATGTAGATGTGTGGTATTTACTACCTC
>VMDR010018994.1:0-18710 GCA_007922815.1 Macrotus californicus
ATGCTTTTACTGACTTTGGCTTTAAAATGAGAAAGTAGACCAGAACTATAACCTAAGCCAAAACTCATACACCAGTTATGTAATATTAATGCCACAGTTTATGTGTGACCAAATAAAGTAGCAAAAGCTTTAAGGCAATTTCTCAAAGAGTATTCTTGTTCTGAACATTCCCTTCTTACATCCTATTCTTTTTGTTTAGTGAGTATTGTTCAGGTTAATAAAAGTCAGAAAACTCTTCAGAAATATATCCAGCACAAGCATGTTTTTAAAACCTTTATCTTTCAAAATATAAATGCTGATAAAAATAATTCCTTAAGAAATTTTAAATTAGTATAAATTTCCATGTCTCCATTTTAGATAACCTTGAAATGTTAATTAAAATGAAAATTGAATATAAAGCTAATTACTTATAATCATTAATATTTTCTTGAAACATATTTCTAAATTAAAAGAGACATAGCCTTGTCTAGTGTTAACTTCAGTAATACAGAAAACAAAGAAATACTTCCCTTTTTGCCAAGTGCCAAATGCAAACAATAATTTACATAGCATCTTAAAATTCACAGCATCATAGAAAGCACACAAGGATGACAATATCATCCCCTTGTTTCACAAATAAGAAAGCACGGTTTGAGAAGGAGCAATGATCAAGGCCCCAAGTTCCACACTTTGTGAAATCAGGGGTGGAGTTGGGATGAGTCACCAGGATCCACTGGGTCCTTGAGTATATATTTCCACAGTATTTCAGAACATAAATCAAACTTGTTCCAGAGTTTATTATGCAATCAAAACTTCAAAAACAGCACAGAAATGTACAGAGATTACAATGTATCAAATGTCTTCGGAGTAGAAACACAAATTAACATCTGATAGTTCCTGCTTTCTGAGCCTGGTGAACAAAATAACAGTCTAGCAGAACGGGAAGGACT
This sequence comes from Macrotus californicus, assembly GCA_007922815.1. Classification (NCBI taxonomy): domain Eukaryota; kingdom Metazoa; phylum Chordata; class Mammalia; order Chiroptera; family Phyllostomidae; genus Macrotus; species Macrotus californicus. The sequence continues at coordinate 930 of VMDR010018994.1, forward strand.
TCTGCAGACACCGAGGAAAACACGGCTCCCCACAAGTAGTGGGGAAGGCAACGCTGCTTCTCCAGGTTTGTTTCTCTTACTCCTTCTCTCTTTCATGCCAATTGATACTTCATCTACATAAATACTCATAGTAATGTCTAATCTTCAACCAAAGTTTTTGTTCATGAAAGACTTTTAAAATATATATGATTTTTATTTCTAAATGTATATTACTACACTCCTAAAAACTTCCTCACAACACCAGAAAGAGGGTGAAATCAGTCTGTTTCTGTACAAAGCAAGCATACTCTTAACTACTCTGCATATGATTACTCTCTGCATTCAAATATTCAAGCGAGAGGATACTTATTTTAAGTATTTATTTATGTAGGCATGGAGCCATGTGAAATGCATAAAAAACATCTCAGCAAGTAATGTAAGGGAAAAGAACTAAGGATCTGTGGCTGTGACATGCTTCAATAACTCTGATGTCCGTCCTCTATTCTGGAACAAACAGCTAAGGAGGGAACAGCTTCCGTGACAATGCAGCTCTGTCCTGACAGGACCATTGTCAGAACTTGAGTGAGGAGAGGAGTTGCCAAACACTGAAATAAAGACTTGATGGGATCCACTAATTTGAAAAACTAACCCAAGCAGATGTACTGCAATGTGTAACCTGGGATATCTTGAGACACTCAAATCCAAAGCACTGGAGTGTAATACAATCTCAGGATCACAAGACTGAATAATACCTTAACCAACATTTTATGGGGCACATTTTATGTCCCATGAGAAGAAAGAATGTAGTCTTCATTGCACCTAGAAAAGAAGATTCCCAAGGGTAAAAGTTTCTCAACATCTGTGACAGTGGCAGAACAGAGTGGTCACGCAAGGCAGATAAAAACCAGGCGAGACGTTCCCACTTGATTCAATCGCTTTCCTTGGTGCCGTGCTTGCTGCCAACACAAGCTCTTGAGTTCACCTATAAAAATGACCGCTCATTAAGTCAGTGATTCAGCATGTCATTTTGCCATCCTATCGTTCATTCACACATCACATGCCAGGCACACATACACACACACAAAATAAATAAATAAAAAGACAGTAACTGATTTCAAGGAGTTCATAGTCTAGTGAGAAAAGGAAGAAATGGGCCTTAGAATCCAGATTTGTGCATGAAGGGAAAGAAGAAAGAGCTTGAGGTAGCAAGGAATGCTGAGGTAGCCCTGTAGGAGAACCTGTATGCACTCCTGCGGAGACCGAAGGGTAACCGGGTGTGAAGGAGAGGCAGCTTTCTCTGAAAGCAGGTGTATAACCCTGACATCAGGTGAGGTCCCTGAGGGACCAGATCAGGGGCACAGGAGAGGCTGAGGCAGACCAGAAGTGTTACCCTCCCCCTCCTCCCCCTCCTCTCCCTCCTCCACCAACACCACCACAACCCGTCACTGTGCTTTCACGTGCTCTATGCACCAAGAGTCTGTGAATGATTGTGTTTGAAGAAAGGATTCTGTGACTTTAGGGGGGAAAAGTGAGAATAGAAAATAGACTTTTTTTTTCCAGCTTCACTGAGGTATAAATGAAAAGGATACAGAATTCTATGAATAAGTTACGGATTTAAGGAAAGCTGGTTCACTACAGAAAGGGAGTTTCAATGAGAAGTGCAAAAAGGTTTTAAAAAGCTATAGGGGATACAAGTGATGAGGGAATAGCGTGAGACCAAAGACAGGAGGGATGGGCAGAAGCACAAGGAAATACCTCCTGCAGAAACCCAAAAATGGGTGACTGGTGCTTGCATGATGGGTAGAAACTAAGAAACACAGCCAAAAGCACCACGCCGGCCTAACTAGCTTCACAGCTTTCAAAGGGAACCAAGTGTAGAGAATGAGAATGGTTCCTTAGGCTAGAGTAGTATGCTTCTCTCTGAATTCTGCCAGGTGGACCACTGAAAGTCATTCCCCCTCGAAGCCAGGAAATTAGCATTCCCCAGGCTGTGGGACAGGGATTGCAAGTGTGGGAATCCCTGTAACTCTAGGATGCTGGCTGCTGTTGGCCATGGTCTGATGTGCCTCCATGAGAAACTGAATTGGTGAATGTGGTTATCACAAGTTCAGTCCCTGGGTCCCTGTATCTCTAGGTTCTAATCTATGAAATCAAGTTTCTGAACCTGCAAAACTTGAGGTTCGCACCCTGAAAAATACTGACAACACCTACTTACGTCATCTGGAAAGCCAGCTTGTCTCCACGACACGTTTCCACTCCTCTAACCCTGAAACACCCACCCTGCAGGGTACACACTATCCAGGCATACACACTATCCAGTTTCTAAGCCCGCAGCTGGAAAGTCGTATCTGAAGTTCCAAAGACCATAGGTTTGTTCTTTGGTTCAGAAACGCAGCATCAAGACATATGTGCAAGTTAATGGTCAATAAAATAATGGCATGTGTATCCTTCCAGTTGTTCTTTTCTTGGAATTTTTCTCAACAACATCTTCTCTCACACCCAACGCATGAGCAAACCCCTCTGGCTGCACCTTGGAAGCACGTCCACACTCCAACCACTTTTTACTGCCTCCGCTGCTACCGCCCTGGTGTCAGCCGCTGCCACTGCTCCCGCTTCCTTCCACCTCGGTTCCCTTATAGTGTGGTCTCAGCACGGCAGACAGAGTGATCTTTTTAAAATACAAACCAGGCCATAGCACCCTTCTCCCTCAAAGACTCCACACCGATTAAAAGTCAAAGATCTTAAAGATGGCCAAAAAGGTCCTACACCACCTGAGCATCCCTCCTTCCCTGCCTCCCTGCATCTCCTGTAACTGCTACCACGCTTTTCCTCCTGCTCCAGCTACAAGGCCTTCCAAGTCTTCCTGGAAAATGGCAGGCAGACTCCCACATTAGGCCTTTGCACTTGCCGTTTCCTCTACTAATAATACATTTTTGCCTAAGTTTCCTCATGCCTCACTTCCTTTCCTCTGCCAGGCCTTTGCTCACATGACACCTGCCCCTGTTTTAAATTGCGACATACCACAGCAATGATTCTCACTGCTGCTTTATTTCTTCTTCACACTGCCTCTCACCTTCTCGAGTACTATACAGTTTTCTTAACTTTTCATAGTCTGTCCCTCACATGCCACCCCTACAGAGTGTGAGTTCGGTGTGTTTTTGGTTCACGAAGGTATTAACAGACTTAGAACACAGCTGCACATTGTAGGAGCAAACAAAAGGGGGAGGGGAGGCACTCCAAATCTAGCCATGAAGGAGGGGCTACAGGAAGAAGGGCATGGGCATATAAAGGAACACCACAGTCGTCTAAGAAACAGTAACGAAGTAAGAGCACAGGCTCTGGAGCCAGACTGCCTGGGTCCAAATACAGGCAGTCTCTGTATGTCTCTTGTTTAATATGTAACTGTAGGTATACCAATTGCCTCGCCTCTCTGTGCTTTAATTTCTGCATTTGTAATAGAAGGTTCTACCCCATGAAGTGGTTGTGAGACTTAAATGTGTTAGTAAATGAAACACACCTTAAAAAGTGCTAGCACATAGTAAAGACTTTTGTAAATGTTTACTGTTGTTTAAAAGAATTATGAAAATCTACACACACTGACATGGATATATGTGCACAATACATGAGGTTATAGAAAACACCAAGCAAACTTTCAGTCAGCATGGCAGCGTAGGCAGACAGGGCTCACCTCTTCACACAACCACATCAAAATTACAACTAAAATAAAGAACAACCAGCAATCAGAATCATCAGAAATTGAGTAGAACGGAAATCTGACAACTAAGGAAATAAAGAAAACACATCCATCCAGACTGGTAGGCAGGGCACAGACGTAGAACAGGCTGGTCCCTCACCCACGTGTAATGGATAAAAATTTGGGAGGGACATCTTGGGAACAAGGAGTCCAAGCCCCATATTGGGCACCCAGCCCAGGGTTCCAGTGCCAGGAAGATAAGTCCCCACAACTTCTGGCTGCAAAAACCACTGGAGATTGAGTCAATGAAGAAACTTCTGGAGCCCCAAGCAGTTCCTCTTCTTAAAGAACTCACATACTCACGCACTTACTCACAATCACTCCCACTGACATCCAGCACTGGGGTAGCAGCTTGAAAGGCACCAGTGATACACAGGGAGACACTGGGGTGTCTGGCATCAAGGTGAGTGGAAGCCATTGTCCCTTTTCTAAACTCTCCCCCCACAGAGCCTGTAAGCTGGTCCATATCTGAGGTTCCATCAAACTGGCTAATACTTGAAGCCTTGAAGATCTCCAGAGACTCTGCCCCACCCAAGTTATGGGCCCATCCAAGCTGCTGTTCCATATGAATGGCTGGTCTTGGCTCATGCTTCACAACTTCCTAAATCCTCTCAAACAAGCAACAGCTGGCCTCAGTGAGCCCCAGCCTGGCACTAGCAGCAGCCAGCCTAGAGTCACAGTTTGGCTAGGCCTGGGAACATCCAAGCCCAGCACAAGTAGCAGCCATCTCAGATTGCTTTATAGCTCAGGCAGGGTGGCACCAGGCAAAACTCAGGTGAGGTCAGACCTTGACCTGCACCACCTGGGAAACCCCAAAGCCAGAGCATCTAGTGGACAGCTACATATCACATAAGAGCACCACCAGCTGCCCCTACATGGGTGATCTTCCACAGAGGGCAAGGTTAGTGGTCAGTGGTCACTGCCAGTCCTTGCAACAGCGACCAAGGCTCAGCTACAAGAGGAGGGTGTACTCAGCCCACACAAAGGGTGCATCTCAAAAACCCAGCTTAGGTATAGGGGAGGCTGTGCCACTAGACCCTCCAGGACACCTACTGCATTAGGCCACATTACCAAGACACAGAGTCAAAGCAACTCTACCTAATACACAGAAACAAACACAGGGAGGCTGACAAAATGAGAAGACAAAGAAACAGGGCCCAAATGAAAAAACAGATCAAAACTCCAAAAAAAAAAAGAGCTAAACAAAATGAAGATAAAGCAATCTATCAGATACAGAGTTCAAAACACTAGTTATAAGGTTGCTCAAGAAACTCAGTGAGGGCCTCAGCAGCATAAAACAGATCCAATCAGAAAAGAAGGATTCACTAATTAAAATAAAGAACAATTTACAGGGAAACAATTGTAGAGTGGATAAAGCTGAGAATCAAATTAATGATATGGAACATAAGGAAGAAAAAAACCACCAATCAGAACAACAACAAGAAAAAAGAAGCCAAAAAAATAAGGACAGTATAAGCAGCCTCTGGGACAACTTCAAGAGGCCCACCATTGATATCGCCGGGGTGCCAGAAAGAGAAGAAGAGCAAGAAATTGAAAATCCATTTGAAAAAATAATGAAAGAAAACTTCCCTAATTTGATGAAGGAAATAGTCATTCAAGTCCAGGAAGAACATCAAGTCTCAAACAAGATGGATGCAAAGAGGCCCACTCCAAGACACATCATCATTAAAATGAAAAAGGTTAAAGGTAAAGAGAGAATTGAAAAAGCAGCAGGAGAAAAAGAAGTTAGTTACCTACAGGGGAGTTCCCATAAGACTGTCAGCTGATTTCTCAAAAGAAACTGCAGCAATCTTGGCTGTAGGCCCCTGCTTTTCATGGCTTTGTATATTTCTTGCCAATCCCTGCTAGCCTGCAAAGTTTCCTTTTCTTTTTGGTCTGTGATGGTCAGTGTCTTTACTTCTGAAGCATACACTGGACTCACTATATATTAACATCAAAAGGGGCTAACTATAATGGAGTCATTCTTTTTAAAAATCCGAATTCTCACATTTTTATATAAGATTCAAAATGGCATGAAATGAAACTATAAAATGTTATGAATAGTGTAACAACTGCTTTTAGAAAGCAAAGTGAAAATAAAAAATTAGGAGTTGGAACTGTTGTCAGCCTGGGGTTAATGTCTCAAAAGACATTTATTTTCATTTTTCTTTTTAAAAGCAGTTGTTAAGCAGATGTGAAATCTTAAAAGGACTTATTTAAGTAAAAGAAGGAGATTAAACCTATGAACAATAAAATGGCAAAGAATACATTTTTATGAACAATTGAATCTAAAAAACAAACTAAGCAAACAAGAAGAACAGAGACAGAATCATGGATATGAAGAGTATTCTGATGGTCGTCAGATGGGAGGGGTGTGGGGGAATGCGTGAAGAGGTGAGAGGATTATAATGTAAAAACAAGTAGTTACAGAATAGCCATGGGGATGTAAAGTACAGTACAGGGAATGGAGTAGCCAAAGAAGTTATATGCATGGCCCATAGACATGAACAATGGTGGGGGGATTACCTGAGGGAGTAGGGAGTGCTGGGTAGAGGGGGATAAAGGGAGAAAATATCAAGACAACTATAACAGCATAATCAATAAAATATAAAAAGATAAATAAGACTTGGCTAGGGTGGCTCAATGGATTGAGGGCTGGCCTGAGAACCAAAGGGTCACCGTTTCAATTTCCAGTCAAGGCACATGCCTGGGCTGTGGGCCAGGTCCCTGATTAGCGGTGCACGAGAAGCCGCCACACATTGATGTTTCTCTCCCTCTCCTTCTTCCTCCCTTCCTCTCTCTCTAGAAATAAATAAAATCTCCAAAATAAATAAACAAAAATTAAAATTAAAAAATCTTTAAAAAATAAATAAAATAAACATTTAAAAAAGAAACATTATATTAAGTGCGAATATGCTTAAAAATTCTGACTTCTTGGAAGAAAGGTCAAATGTGTTAACTTCTGCTCTCTGGATCGCAGGAAAATAATTGAGCTTATAGCTTGAAGAACATATTTCATTTTATAGATGAGGAAAGTGAAATCCAAGTTCAGAAATCTAGATAGTACCTTTTATGGTATGTACTTATAAATATTTTTTGAATGACCCAAAGCCAGGGATAGAGGCAGAACCAGTGTTAGAAGCCAGAAGGACTCCTGATTCCTGGTCAACTGTTTTTGCAGGACTCATCCTCACATTTTCCCTGCCTGTATTAAGAAACGCATTAAGACATAATCACAGTCACAGAGGTCCAAAATCCAATATGTAAAGTGGAGGAGGGGGGTGGGGGGCAAATAAAAAAGAAAATACAAGATATAGAACAGAATATAAACTATGTCCCATTTTTATAAAGATGGTATCAAGAAGGTATATGCATAGAATAAATTATGAAAAGAAATATTCCAAATTGCATTTATAAACTATGTCCCATTTTTATAAAAAAGGTATCAAGAAGGTAATGCATAGAATAAATTATGAAAGGAAATATTCCAAACTGCATTTAACCACTATCTTTGTTAAATAAAGAATTAAGAAAACAAAGAAGACATTCGTAACACAATTTTTAAAAGCCCGACATCAAAACAGGGCATGGGGAAGAATTCACCAGCAGCTGTGGTGAAGCATCATCCCAGGACTGGGACCACTTAGGATGATGTATATGCCATAACCCTCCCTATATACATTCCAAACTTGCTCTAGGTAACCTCAAAGAGCTCCCCAGCATTAGTAGAGCTCCTCTTGGATAGGAACGTTTCCCAGTTGAACATATTTTAACAAAATGGTCAATATTCTCTATAGTATTCCTCTTAAGTGGACATGTGACTTCTGCTTTATTTCCTCAAAGGCAGCGAGTTCATTATTTCAAAATTTCCTGTTTAATTACTGAACACCTGTTTTTGCCCATATGTTCTTATTATTAAACTATTTCAGATAGCTTCCAATCATGCATACAAATTTGCTTCCTTTCACCTCCCAAAGCTTTATCCTCTACACTGGTCTTATCCCAAACCATGTTTGGTCAAAAAAATGTGCAACCATTCTAAAGGAAATGTTTCTACAATACATGGCATGCTTACATTTCTTATCTCTGTGTGTATATGTGTATGTATATATTAGTCTGTCCAAAAAGATGCAGTCATGTAATATGAAAAATAGAGACATTTATTGAAGACACAAGAAACATTGTACATAGGACAATGACGCCTCAGCCCCGTTCAAAGTAGGCACCTTGGGACCTCACACAGATCTTTGCTGATTGCAGCCCGTACATGTTCAGCATTTTCAGGTGTTCTGCTTGTTGCAGGCCTTACAGAACATGGATCACTTTCAACAGATTCTCGACCACTGTTGAAATGTTTGGGCACACTTTTATTTATGCTGCACTCATTGCGCCATCCCTGAAAGCCTTCTGAATTATCCAAATAGTATCCACAGAGAAATGTTCAAGCCTAACACAAAATTTGATGCAGATTCATTGCTCTACTCACTCAGTCATTTTGAATGCGATGGCCACACAGTACACATACTGTCTCAACAGCATCTACTGCCCCCACTGACTAGTACAGTGAAGTCATCTTTGTTCACTCATGCTGATTCCCATCCACTCTCAAGTGTCCATCAGTCAATGAGTGGATCAAAAAACTGTGGTACATTTACACAATGGAATTCTACACAGCAGAGAGAAAGAAGGAGATCCTACCCTTCCCAACAGCATAGATGGAACGAGAGAGCATTATGCTAAGTGAAATAAGCCAGGCGGTGAAAGACAAATACCATATGACCTCACCTTTAAGTGGAAAGTAATCAACAAAACAAACAAGCAAACAAAAAAGAACCAGAGACATTGAAATTAAGAACAATCTGACAGTAACCAGAGGGGAGGTAGGAAGGGATAATGGGGAGAAAGGGGGGAAGGGTTTTCCGGAACAACTATAAAGGACACATGGACAAAACCAAAGGGGGGTGGAATCAGGGGAGGTAGGTAGGGATGGCTGGAGTGGGATGGCAGTGGAGGGCAGTAAATGCAGACAACTGTACTTGAACAACAATAAAACCATTAAAAAAATAAAAAATAAATAAATTTTATTTTAGAATAAAAACACTAATTTACCATTGAAAAAAATAAGTACAAGTTTACACACTAGTAGACACCAAACTCTGTAACAAGGCATTCACCAGTAAAAAAAAAAGAGAGAGAAATGTACCCAAATACAAAAATACATACAATTGTATGTACATAATACTAATATACTATATACATTACACAACACACCATAATATTACTATTTTTAAATGCAATACTGCAAAAGAAAAGTAGTGCTCCGAGTTCAAACAGGTACGAAGTCACTGCCGACTCAAATAAAGGGTTAGCAGAACCTTCTTTTCTCATCGAAGGACACCAGAATGTGCCACCCCGAAGTATGACACTGTGGCATAAGGATTATTCGAGCTGAAAGCAGTTTTGAAACAGCAAGACTCATGGAAAAAAGCTCTCTCTCCTCCCCTATCTGGCTAAAAGCAGGACATAAATTTCCATTTGGAAAGTTAACTCCCTCTCTAGTAGCACAAAGAGAACCCCAGAGACAACTCTGATCTGTGTCACAAACCCCACTGAACAATCAATTGTCATATATGTCCTAATCACCTTATAGTTTACCCCTCCCCAAGAAAACCAAAACTTTTTCCTTTGTCTAAAGTCTTCCTCACTCTTTATCCCCTTTGTTAAAATGGTATATGATCTCCAAATTCTAATTGCCTCTTCTCATCACATTTCTTTGTGGACTCCCATGCTTACTTAAATCTTCTTTTTCTTTTTTTCTATCATCTGTCTTTTATCAGTTTGATTCTCAGGCCTCAACTGTTGAACCCAAGAGAATATATACAAAAAGATTTTCTTTTTCCCTATCTTACATTATGAAGTTTAAGTTTCAGTGGTATTTTCGTATCATTTCCAGACCCAAGATGATTGAAAATTAGTGAAAAGCAGACCACTGTATATATGATACCTCGCTACATTTAAAACTGCATTTAAGCCCTGGCTGGTGTGGCTCAGTGGACTGAGTGCAGGCCTGCGCAGGCCTGCAAACCAAAGGGGTGCCAGTTCAATTCCCAGTCAGGGCACTTGCAAAGGCTGTGGGCCAGGTCCCCAATTGGGGGCAAATGAGAGTTCCTCTCCCTTATTCCCCCTGCCTTCTCCTGTCTCTATGAATGAATGAATGAATGAATGAATGCATGCATGCTTTTTAAAAATATTTTTTAAAGCTGCATTTAAGATTCACACAGCACACAGCATTTGAATCAATCATCTCCTTCTTGTTAAGCTAAAGTAAGTAAACCATCCCTTCTGTAAAAGTATTAACATAAAAAAACTAAAGTTATGATATGTATATTCTTATTATATAGAATATCCCTATAAAATGAAAAGCAAGTCTGTAATTAGTTCGTGTCCCCTAAGATCACTACCCCAATATCCTACTCATAGCAAACATTTTAGGAGGTAATAGCCTCAACAGAAGAAAGGAACAAAGAATGGAAGGAAAAAGAAATTAAAAAAAAAAAAGAAAGAAAGAAAGAAAAGAAAACTCACAGGTTATGTCAGTATATCAGACCTTAACAAAAGGACATTAAGAAGAGACATCCGGGTCAGCTGTTACATTTATTCAATTCACCATCCAATTTGCACATCTCATTATACTTAATTATCACATTCACCAAGAAACACTAAAATTAAATTACAGCATGACTCCATGTTATATTTTGAGGAAGAAATAAGGAAAATTTACTATTCTGTTTCCAACTAAAAAATGAATTAAAGAAATAAAAATTCTGAAGGAAAATGCATACTTGGGCTCCATCCTGAATAAAATTTGGGCTGGAGTACTATTAGTCTCAACCTTGTTTCTGACGGGAGATCCAGACAAATTTAGAACTTAGAATTGGCTATATAATCTGAATAAAGAGTTGTTTTAACACTTATGTTTTTAAACAGAATTTTTGAGGTTTTTACATCTTTTTCAAAGTTGTTTTTCCAAAGACACATTAATTAATATAAAAACTGATCTCTTGGAAGGGTAACAGAAAAGTGCTGTTATTTAAAAGAATAAGTGACCAAGAAAGAGATACATATAACTGGGAACGGTAAGCAGTCTGCAAGGATAATCTCCTAGGCTAACTTCCATGGTCATGGAACCCCCACCCCCTACAGGACAGAGAGGCAACAGAACAGATTAACTTCCTTCAAAGCCACCATAACTGGGCTTCAGCAAGCAGTAACTCCCGTAAGACCAAGAGGTTTCATCTGAGGGGCCCGAAGCAGAGAATATCAGTATGTTAGGGCTGTATGAAACACTCATATTTAACACTCTGGTTGAACTAGCTAATTGAAAGTGAATCACTGCCCCAAATGATCTATACTGTCCTTATGCCATTGACTGATAACACTATAGTTGTTTCGAAAGACATCTCCCTATTAGAAGACAAGCTTCGTGAAGACAATGACTAGATATGCTTCACTTTGTAAACCAAAATTAATTTTAGATTATTATAAAGAATAAAAAATCATTTATCTGAGCACAAGAAGCTGCATCCCAGGAGACACAGATTCAAGCAGCAACCCAACCCGTGTCCTGCTGAGACAAAGGGTAGGCCACCTTTCACAGCAAAAGTTCCCACTCACATTACCTATTGGGCCTGTTTTACTGGGTAGGCCAAAAAGTCCACATGGACTTTTCCTTAAAGTAAAAGACACATTTTTCATTTTCACCAATAACTTTACTGATTGGAATATTTTAAGTATATTGGCTATCTCCTGAAATTGGCTTCTAGTGCGTAGAGGCCAGGGATGCTGCTAAACATCTTCCAATGCATAAGACAGCCCCACAGCAAAGAATTATGGCCAAAATGTCAACAGCACCAAGAAACTTCGCAAACCACTTTTGACACGTTTGAGCAGTCACAGCACCTCCTCCATTCACTGCACACATCTTTTCTTGCATTTCAGTTGCATTTTTACCTTTCTTGAAATAATAAAGCATATTAAAATGGCTGCACAAAAATTCACCAATTTTGAAAGGTTTTTTTTTAAATGCACATGGATATGACAGCTGTCATAATACAATCTAACAAAATTGTTTCGAATGAAATTAAAGACAACTAAGCACTACTAGAGCCATGGTACATAACAGACTTTTTGGCCAACCCAATATATAAATGCAGTATCCAAAAATCATCACTTATGATTGATCCAAATCACACAGTCATCTGGTCAACATTATGGGTCTGACTGGTAGTTACAGAACAGTTCTGATTGGATGGAGCAGATTTTATTTCATTGGTTGAAAGACAAAACCAGGAACTTCCTTATAATACTTGACTCGGCCGGCTGAAACGAGCATGGGAAGCCCCAAGTTCACTCTAAGGTTCTTACCTATATACAGAGTACATGCGAAGTCCCTGTCAGCAAATGGCTGTTAGGCTCTTATTATTTATACAATTTGTAACCTTGCTTACCACGAGGAACCCACCTCAGCAGATAAATTCCTTCTCAGGGTCCTTACCAAATGAATCTTTCTTCTTGGGGTCCACAAATCTATACACCTCAGGACACTTTTTTTAAATCTCTTTACAATTTAATAAATGAAATAAAAGCCAATACCAAGATATAACACTAGAAACAATCATTAACTAAAATTGTGATTAAAAGCAATGGTGTGTCTCTCTTAAAATTTAATAAGGCCACCATTAAACAGGAATCAATCTTGTCCATCATCAAAATTATAGATAATGTAATCAGAAGAGCTGCATTTGATTGGCGTCAACACCATTTATCTAATGAATTTTAAGGTAAATCATCTAAAGGTTTTCACTCTTACAAATCAAAGAGACAATTTATAAAAATTACTATCATAGTCTTAAGAATTATTTTCTCAGTGTTTAAACAACACTATTTTCCTTATCTCTCTCCTTCATCTCCTTCCAGCACTCCTTCTTAAAAAAATCTATTTCCGTATCTTCAGAAAAGTAATAGAGCAATTGGTTATAATTAATCTGACCTCAGATCAAAAAGGTATTTATCATAAATTGCAGCTTTGAACTTCACAAGGAAAAAAGAACTTTTACAACAGCAACAAACAGCTGATCATAGACCAACACTGGAACCACTGCCCACTGCTAGTTCTACAAAGGAAAGCAGTTTCAGTGAAGCAGACATTGCCTTCTATTCTTCTACGAAAATGCCCCAATGCCAACATAAATGGACAAAACAGAATCCATCTGGAGGAAGAGGGGAGGGCTGTCAAGCTTCTCGTTTGCAGTGCCAGCAAAAAGATAAAATTCATTACACTAGTACTAACATCACCCACACTACATCTCTTCAAATTACCACCCAAAATAACCAAGCGATGACACAATTTAGCAACACAACTTAAACAAACCAAAATATACCATAACACACAACCAAAAAAGGGGGGAATTACCCCCTTATTACCATTGTCTAGTATAAAGAAGAAACTAAAGCTAAGCAGAGTCGTACGGAAAGGAAAACTGGGCTCCCTCGGAGCCACATAAAAGAAAACCATGCTTAGGGTGCCTCTTCTGTGTTCAGTCTTGTCACCAGAAAGTACAGCAACAACAATAAAGAGGCTGCAGATATACATGAAAACAATACATGGGGCCACAGCAATTAAGAAATTTTTATACAACTAACCAATAGTTACTGAATAGTCACTACGTAGCGAGTATGAAATACCTTGGGTCAAAAATTAGACATGCTAAGACTGAAAAGATTTGGTTGGCTTTAACTACATAACCCCGTTAATTTCCATCTCACTTCATCTGTACAAAGTATGTTATTCCTGGGATGCTTCTGTAATGATTAAGGAGAGCTGATACCCGTGGTTAATTTAAAAGCTCCATTTCCTTCTAAAGATTTTTGTCTGCATTCAACTAAAATTAATCTATTAATTGGTCCTTTAAGTAACTGTGTATTTTATTAATGCATAGACATGAAGAAACACACACACAGTGAGAGAAAACCAACTCTATTAGATTGAATGTTATCATTTTAATCTCAGAACTATTTTAAAAAGTACTAAATATACTTTACACATTAAAAATTAGACTGTTGTGGTCACAGAAATAATATAGAAATTCTTCATTTGAAGCTAGAAAGAAAAGAAATGGGATGTGTAAGAAATAAGAGGATTAAATTCAGAATTAGCGCAGAAACATTGCTGTGGAGGAGCAAGTGACAAGTGGAGCCGCAGGAGCCGCTCTTACCAGTGCCTTATTTAAAATTTAAAACTGAGATGTGTGCCCCTGACTGGTGTGGCTCAGCTGGCCGGGCATCACTCTGCAAAATGCAAAATAAGGTCCTGGTCAGGGCACATGCCTCAGTTGCAGGCCTGTCCCTACTCGGTGCTGCAAGAAGCAGCCAATCAGTGTTTCTCTCTCACATCAATGCTTTGCTCCCTATCTCCCTCCCTTCGCCTCTCTCTAAAAATAAATAAAATCTGTAAAAAATAAAACACAAATAAGATGTGTGAATTACTGTCTTCTCAGTCCTTCTAAAAAATAAAGCCAAATTATGTAGTTTGATGCCAGCAGAAGTTTGAGAAGACCAAGTGAACAGAAAGGTGTATTTCTTTTTCTTCCCAAAATTCCACAGAGAACACAAATTTAAATGAGAGTACATGCATCGCATTGATGGAAAACTGGGAGAGGGACCATGAGCACCCTAAATAATGAAGCAATTTGTGTTAAAAAAAAAAGTGACTCTTCATAGAAAACCCAATCAGTCAAAGATAAAAGGGGCTGAGAAAAGCTGACCTATACAATCAAAGATGGACAGACAATGATCTGAGTCTCCTTGCTCTCAGAGCAGCTGGCTTTCCAAGTTACCTACAAGTTACAAGCACAGCTCTCAATACGAAAGTAGAAGGTCCTACAAATGGACCTGTGAGCACTGGAAACTGGCAAGCAAAACAGTGCCACCAAATGACTTAAAGCCATCACAAGGTCCCAAAAACATCACACTTAAAAGACCAGCAACTCCCATATTCCCAAAAGGAATCCAGTTCTCAGTCAACTGTGACCTTGGTGGTCCTTCTTAATCACTCCCTAAGCAAACAACTAGGCAAAGTTCCTAAAAGAGGAGGCAGAAAAAGCATTTGACAGAATTCAACATCCATTCAGGAAAAAGCCCTCAGCAAACTAAAATTAGAGAACTTCCTCGCAGCGATGGAGATGTACAGTAACCCACAGCCAGCACTGTGCTCCCTCCCTAAGATGAGAAACGTGGGAAGGAGCCCTCTCTCACCACTTCTATTCAGTATTGTGCGAGAGGCCCTCGCGAGTGCAATTGGGGGGAAGGCATACAACTGACAGGAAAACAAGTTAAAGGGGATTTTTTTTACAACAACAACAAAATATTGAACATTTATAAAATCCTAAAGGAATTTAATAAAAAGCTACTAGCACTAATAAGCTTAGCAACACAAAAGCATGCAAGAGAAAGTGACTAATACTGAAGAGAGGCAAAGACTTCCTATGAATAAGAGGAGTTCCTGAAGCAGAAAAAATACCCTAAAGCAGTCATTTTCAACCTTTTTCATCTCATACCACAAAAAAACGAATTACTAAAATTCTGTGGCACACCAAAAAATGTATTTTTTACTGAACTGACAAAAAAAATAGGTATGATTTTGACTCATTCACACCAGACAGCCTATCACTGTGCTGGCTGTTGTCATTTTTTTTTGACTGTCTAAAGGAAAAGAGGTCAGTGCCCGTGACTAAATAGTCAGGTGGTGCGTGTTTTGAAAATTCTTGTGGCACACCAATTGAAAAACTGACATTAAAATTTTTTAAATATTTGACTATATATTAAAAGATCGTACTAAGTATGATTATTGTACCAGAACAACCAACATCAGTACACATTCTAATAAAAGTGCTGAATGCTAAAGAAAAAGAAAAAATTCCTTTGGTCATCTTGAAAAATATGAACACATGACTTGTAAGAGAAAAAATAATGCTGTCACCAGACTTATAAACAAAATATGACCCATGGATTTTATATCAAAAAAAATTCACCTTCAAATATAAAGGACACTGTTAACATATCACAACTAAGGGACTGTTGTTCTCAGGAGCCCTTCCTAAGGAACCTAGCAAGAATGGCTTCAACCACCAAACAACAAGAAGGATATTTACTTAAGGTTTAGTGTCAAGCAGTAAATAGTTATTTATAGAAGAACACCAAATAAAGGTTAAAAGGAAGAGACCGAATACATAATGGCTCTAAGACTTGACAGTATCAATACAGAACTCCCATTAAAAATATTTTGGAAGAGAATGGGGATAGCATTTGCAAACAAACAAAAAGTTTACTTTTTTGGTAATCATGATTGGTGGTGTATGTACATGTATTATTATTATTATTATTATTCTGAAATTACTGTACATGTAAAGTGGAATAACCTTAATAAGGACTATGAGATAATTCTTATTTTTGTTGTTTCTTTTTTTATTATTGTTCAAGTACAGTTGTCTCCGTTTTCCTACCACCACTGTCCCCCGCCCCACCCACCCCCACCTTCCACCCTCAATCCTTCCCCCTTTGCCTTTATCCATGGGTCCTTTATACACGTTCCTTGATGAAACTTCCCCCTTTTCCCCATTATTGTCCCCCTGCCCCCTCCCCTGTGGTTACTATCATTTTGTTCTTTATTACAATGTCTCTGATTGTATTTTGTTTGCTTGTTTGTTTTGTTGATTAGGTTCCACTTATAGGTGAGATCATACGGTATTTGTCTTTCCCACCTGGCTTATTTCACTTAGCATAATGCTCTCCAGGTCCATCCATGCTGTTGGGAAGGGTAGGAGCTCCTTCTTTCTGTCGGCTGCATAGTACTGCATTGTGTAAATGTACCACAGTTTTTTGTGGGTTTCTTTCCACTCAGACTGTGTCCTCTCCCTCTTACTCTTCCAAAGGAAGAGAAGAATGATCATCAATGGCTATCAGCAGTTGCAAAAGCAACACCCAAAGCCAGCTTCATGCTCAGGAGAGAACACTGCACCTCCTCCTCGTGGTTTCGGGTGCTCTACATGTTTAGAGAAACTTCTCAAATAACGAACTATAGAAATGATTCCTGAAAGTATGGTCTTAATACCACAGTTTTTAATCCACTTATTTGCTGATGGGCACTTAGGCCGCTGACAGCACTTTGCTATTGTAAATTGTGCTGCTCTGAACATAGGGGTGCACAGGTCCTTTTGGATTGGTGTTTCAGGATTCTTAGGGTATAATCGCAGCAGTGGAATTGCTGGGTCAAAAGGCAGTTCCATTTTTAGTTTTTTGAGGAAATTCCGTGCTGTTCTCCACGGTGGCTGCACCAAGTCCACATTCCTACCAACAGTACACTAGGTTTCCCTTTTCTCCACAACCTCACCAGCACTTACTGTTTGTTGATTTGTATATAATGTCCATTCTGATCAGTGTGTAATGGTATCTCATTGTAGTTTTAATTTGCATCTCTCTGATGGCTAGTGATGTTGAGCATCCTTTCATATGTCTCTAGGCCCTCAGCATGTCCTCCTTGGAGAAGTGTCTGTATAGGTCCTTTGCCCATTTTTTCATTGGGTTGTTTGTTTTCCTGGAGTGGAGTCATGTACGTTCTTTATATATTTTGGAGATGAAACTCTTGTCTGAGGTATCAATGGCAAATATATTTTCCCATACAGTTGGTTCCCTTTTCATTTTGCTGATGTTTCCTTTAGCTGTACAGAGCTTTTTATTTTGATGAAGTCCCATTGGTTTATTCTTTCCTTTATGTCCCTTGCTCTAGGGGACGTATCGGTGAAGATTTTGCTGCATGGAATATCTGAGATTTCCCTGCTATGTTCTCCTCTAGGACTTTTATGGTGTCACAACTTATATTTAAGTCTTTTATCCATCTTGAGTTTATTTTTGTGTGTGGTGTAAATTGATGGCCAAGTTTCATGTTTTTGCACGTAGCTGGCCAGATCTCCGAACACCATTTGTTGAAGAGG
>VMDR010018995.1:0-18706 GCA_007922815.1 Macrotus californicus
CCTGTTTATAAACTGCTGTTTTGAATCCGACCAAAACTACCGATGGATTTACTATTAAGTCGGAATACTGGTCTTCATACTAGAGTTTATAGTACAAAACATTCGTGAGAACATGGAGGATCTTGTCTTTCAATGACTTTGAAGTTTTTTCTCATATCAGATGTACCTTTTTTAGATAGATTGTGCAGACAGAATTCTCGCAATTGTAAAGTCTCATGCTTTCATATAAGAAATTGCCTCTGAATTATCCAAAGATATCAGTGATTAAAAAAATAAATCTGTTCTCCAGGACTTGGGCAATTCAGCTTTTGAGATGAATATGTAAATTATTTAGTTATGATTCCCATTTATTTCCCCACATTCCATGCCTGGATTTCCATCATACATAGAAGGCCTTCGTGAGGTTGTAGTCTATAGCATAGTAATTATTTTGATTAAATTGAACTTAATCAACCAGTAATTTTTTTTAGTGCATACTCCAGGCAGACACTATGCTAGATTATAAGAAACGTGTTATCAAATCACTCCTTAATGTCCATGAAATAGAGAAAGGAACTAGATATGGATAAACCAATGGTGCACATATTTTGTAATAGTGTCCTGCCGCATTTGAATTTACAATGTTATAACAAACTACTCTTATTTATTAAACCTGTCTAATGTTAACCTAACTTTGAAAAAAATGTATCTAAGGCCTCCCCACCCCCACACCACCCCTCCACTCCCCACTTTGTGTACTTGCTGGAAACCACCAGCAGCCCGACTGTTAGCATTAAGAGAATTCTCCTTTTCTCTTTGTAGCTACCGGCTTGTCTACTCTGCCTATAATCTCATCGCTCTTGCCAACATTCTCTGCAGTCCAACCATGACAGCTCTCTTTCTCTCTTACCTGAGGAATTCTCATAAGGTGACCTATTTCTGGAACATGCCTATCTCTCCCACTCCCCTACTAAATTCTATTCTTCAGATCCTACCACAATTCAGAGGCCTCGTTCTGTCTTACAGAGCCTTAAACTTCTGATCTCAGTTTGTAATATTTTTGTTTCTTTCATTATTTGATTAATGTTTGTCTCCTTCACTAGCCCCAAAACTGCATGAGGGCATAGTCTAAATATTTTGTCACTGTTATCTTCATGGTGCCTGGAACCTAAAAGAAGCTACATAAATATTTGTTAACTATTGGTATAAACGGTCTAACCCTGCTTGAGAAACCCCAGACCTGGATCATCAAAATATGCTCAGAAGGACAACTCTCTGAATGGAGTCTCCAATCCCAACCATTGCCTTGCAAGGTCCAAGGAACCTGTGAGGTATACAAGGTTCCAAAGACGTTTTCAGAGCCTTGTCTGGTTAATAAGAAGCTTCATTGCGATAAATGAGATAGAAACTGAGAAATGTGCTGCCCTCCTAGTCAGTCCTGCAATTGCACTACCCTGGACTCGACTCCCATGCTCCTCTTTCTGAGTGCTCTCCAATTGGGCCTGAGTTTCACCTGCCTTGGTCGCTACGGCATTACCAGCACCGTGCAGAGTGCCTGTCACCTATCAGGTGCTCAATAGATATCTACTGAATACATCAACGAGTCATTCAGTCTTTGACCTATACTTTCCCTTGAGTACAAAGCCCCCTGAAACTGTGTATTTGCCACCTACGCACCATTTGGCATCTCTCCACATTACTCTTCCTCTCTTTTTTAAATCACCATTTATTTTTTCCTTCTTGACTCATTAGTTTCAGCTTCCACACACAAACTGCCACTTCACTTTGAAAGGTCAGCAGCAGTATAACTTAAGTTGACCAAAAGAGCTTTCTTTTTCTCATAATCCAAAAAAAACAAAAATGAAAAAAAAATTGTTCCACTTTTTTCTCAGCCAATTGTGCCTTTGAAAGATTTAATTTTTAAGCTCAGACTCCAATGCTGTAATTATCTAAACAACTCCACAAGTGCAAAATACCGTATTTACATATGCAAAACAAGAATGGGGAATTGGAATACTTAATGCACTCACACAATTGAATGTTGAAATAACTACAGATTCAGATACTATTTGTTGCAATTTACATCTCCAAAGTGGCCTTCTAATATACTTCTTTACATACCATCATGGTCCTCAATCTTTTATCTCCAAACCATTGATATTTCAGGAACTTAAGTTTTTAGGTAAATATTTACGTGTTTGCAAATTGAGGTTCTGTAAGCAAGGTTGTTAACTTACAGGCCTCTCTGGAAAATGAGGTCCTTGGTTTGCAAACATTTTGTTTTAATACCTAGGTGAGCAACAGGGAGGGGCTGCATTGATGTCTTAATAGCTTCTTCTTTCTGGGTAGACCCATTCAGGATGAAAGTGATTATTTCGAAATCCATTTCATTCTAAGCAAATGTCTCTACCTTGGGAAAATAAAGCAGAGCAACTGCTGGCTAGCTCCTGAGCAATTGTTGCCATTTTATTCAGTGTTCTTCCTTATTACTCCCAATAGTTTCAATAAATATCTGTAATGGCCCCCATCCTCCTTGTAATCCCATATAAAACTTACCTCATTAAAAAATACGTATCGTAATGAAATTATAACCTTTCTTCAGTCTTTCTAGGTCAACACTGAATGCTCTCCTTTTCTAATTTTATACCAGCTCATAGCAGAGTTAAGGGCCAACTCCATCCTAGAACAACACACTTTTCACTCAGTTGTCTTCTTGCTGTTGAATGCTGAGCATCATTTCTAAAGGGTTGTCTCCCATGAGGTGACCTTCCAGCCCATAAAATCCCCTAAAAAACACTCCAACCTGTCCTGATCCACCTTCAATGGCTCATTAAATAAAATTACCTGTAAAATAAGTAAAAGAAATAATGAAGCAGTAGCTGAGAAACTTTTAATAAGTGGAAAAATTAAAATATAATAATTAACATTATGCTTGGATCTTTGAGTTCATTTCTTTTCCCCAGTTTTACTTTTTCCTGCATATCTAAAAACCAAGGCTTCTTTATTTTACTCAAATTGGCATAAAAGCTTAAAGCCTTCTTTCTGCTTTATCTAGGGAATCTGAGAAATAGCTAATTGAATAATTTCACATTTTTCCCAACTCATTGCATCATTTTATTCTTGCTCAAGGACTAAACTCTGAAAGTACAAAGTCAAGATGTGACTGTTTTCTGTAGCACATTCAGACAAAGGCAATATCCCATATGGGCTTGGAGGGAGTGGAAGAGATATTGTTTACCTGGTCTACACACACCAGGTACAGGAATTCTGACTACAATTGTCAAGTGTTTCAACTTTGCCAAGATATCTAGATGTAAAAATATCTGGAGAGATATGTTATTTTAGCCCTTTAGGAAGATAACAAAAGGATGCATTGAGAATCACTTAACCTGTGCTATAGAATAAGAATTACAGATAGGCTTCCATGCAGCAGATTATACATAACATATTAAAAATAATATAGATGTTCTAAAATTTATTTTTAATTCTCTTCTACTAGGAATTAGCAAACACGTGAGCCATGGTACCAAATGAAGCACCACTTGTCCATCCTCAAAGTACCTTCTTTTACTCTGAAAATTGTGCTGATCATCCCCTGAGGCTTCATTCCAAGATGATCACTGTCTTAATTGCATTTAAAAATTGTCACTCAATGTATTTGAAGGAGATTTTTCCCAAGAAGCTTTGCTGGATTCTGTATCAATCACCAGTCATTTATTTTCAGGACTAATGATGTCACTCTGCCACTTTCTGTGCTCGTGTCTGTAAGACTGTTACCCAGATCTTCAGAGTCCGCCATGCTCTTCTTCTGGGCTGTGTCACGCTGGGCACCGAGGAAAAGTGAAAAGGAGGCCAGGAGAAGTATTTACTTGGTTCCATTATAAATTATGTTTTCTCGCTTTTTGCAGCCTCTAGAGCATCAATTTTCAACCTTTTCCATCTCATGGCACACATAAACTAGTTACTAAAGTTTTGTGGCACACCAAAAACTATATTTCTGCCGATCTGACAAAAAAAATAGGTATAATTTTGATTCATTCACACCAGACAGCTATTGTTGTGTTGGCTGTTGTCATTTTCTTTTATTTGACAATCTAAGGGAAAAAGAGGTCAGTGCCTCTGACTAAACAGTCAGGTATTGTAGGTTTTAAATATTCCTGGGGTGCACAGGTTGAAAATCACTGCTCTAGAGGGGACCTACCTTCCTTCGCAGGCGGCCCCCTTCTCCAGCAACTGACTGAGTTCTTACACTACCATCTTCTGGTTCTCTCTCTCCTACTTTTTAGGAACCTTGTCATCATATTAGACCCACCTAAATAATCCTATTTTAAGGTCAACTGATTCCTTAGTTCTATCTGCAGCTTCAATCCCCCTTCGCTTTGCTACCTCATATATTCACAGGTTCTGTGGATTAGGATGCGGATATTTGGGGGGACCATTATCCAGCCTACATACACTGTACAAGAGAAACAAACCAAACAAAAAACAAAAACAGCAAAAGTAAGCATAAGAGGTCTAGATGAAAATATACCAAAATGTTGGCATTATTTAGTAGAGTTGTGATCTATTGTTTTTATTATCTTGCTTTTCCATTGTTTCCAAATTTTGATATTTTTCATGATTTGTTGTTTTCTAAATATTAATACAATTCTTACTTTGATAATGGATGGAAAAAATTCCTAAATATTGTTTTTAAATCCCTGTGGCTACAGTAGTCACATGAATTTTCTCACTTGCAAGTAATCAACTAGTTAAAAAGAATGAAAGAGTAGTAAATGCAAATAGTCATGGATTAGTGCAATCCACTCTGGAAACATGTAGTAACACCAACCTCACTGACGGAGAGAACTGAGATCAGAATTGTGTGTCAACTTATAGTCACCAGTGTATGTTTCATCTCCCCAATGAAAAATCAAACAATGTAAGAGCAAATATGAGTCGTATTTTTTACTGTCAAATTGTTAAAGAGCGTGTTTGAAAGATGGCATAATCGTGACCCTTATACAAATATAAAATGAGCATGTCAAAGATTTTATTTAACTCAATGATTAAAGAAGGGGCCAGTAAGGTGTTACAATCTGTTCAGAGAAGGATTTAAAGTACAGTACACATATAATCAGTTAAGGAATTCTAAATAAATTTACAGCTAGATGCCAGACAGGTCTATTCACAGGGCTATAATCAATTTCATTCCACCAGACACAATTAATTAACATTTCCATGGACAAAAATCATTTGCATTATTATCAGTTCTCTACAACTTAGCGAGTTATAAAATTGCTAAAAGACTATGAAAATCAGAGATAACCCACAAGGCTGTGCTAGACAGGATACTCACAATTATTTATGATGATGATGATGATGATGATGATGATGATTTTCTTCTTTGGGGGGCCATTTCAGTATTTTACAATTTTTCCTGATAATACAACACCTCACATAGTACATTGTATGTAGTAGGAACTCAGTATAAATTTCAATGTTCAAATGTTTGATTAAAAGATCAATTGCCCTAATTGTATTTATCATGCCAGTCTTCCTATCATTCTCTCTCTTTTTTTGTCTGAGGTCCCTAGTTTTTTGCCCTTTTCTCCTAACTGTGCTTAAGTTATAAGAAGAGGAATGTTTCTGAACTCTGAGTTTAGCTGGACTTATTAGGACAATGTTGCAGAAGGAGAGTACCTGATACTGAACGATCACACCGGTTTGGTACAACTATGACAAGAAGTGTCTGGAAGTGATAGACTCCCCCCATCCGGAGCAGGAACTTAAAAAGAAACACTCCAGTGATGGCCGGGGAGCTGTCAGCATCCTGGCCTGGGGTCTGCATCTAGAGTTCAGCACAATTTCCCTCAGGTCTTCTGAAGTTAAAATAAGCTATGTGCTTTTCAAAAAGTTTAAAGATTTTCTTGAAAAATCTTCATTATTAAAGAATCCATTCCCATAACCTCACCAGAGAATCATAAAAGTAGATGAACTTTTCCTTCAGGAGCTAGAGAAATTAAATAGCTTAAACTCTTGGTCTAATGCCATGATATTTTCCAGATGGGTTAAGAGGCAGAAATTAAGTGCAATTAGAATTTCAACTGAAGTCATCAATATGAACACTAAATGGATATTCAAATCCATGTAAGATTTCAATTATGCCAACAACTTTGAAAAAATAACTACGTATAGAGAGATACCAGTTCAACCCTATAACTGGATCAGAGACAGTCTACCCTAGTCCCCTTGGACGCACAAGATGCCACCCATCTTGTCAATTAAAACCCTGAACAATTCAAAGCACAGAATGATCTATCTGCATTAAAAACAAGCACAATATTCCACAGCCATTTCTAATTGCTTCCTGACCAAAGCAGTTTTGTGATTTGAACGCATACATAAATTGAAACAGAAAAAAAAAAAAAAAAGCTTGGCATTGCACCAATAATCAACCAACATCTTGGCACCCATTCAGATAGCATCCGCCCCACAGTCATAGTAATTCTTCTCATTACAGTGTTTACAGGCACATAAATCAGATTCAGGTGAAGTTAGAGTGTGCCGTGAACCGCCAGACTTAGAGCAGCCAGCAGATTGTCTTCAGTGATACAGGGTTCATTTCTTTGAAGAGCACATAACTCTCAGAGCTACTGTGCTATATTCCAGATGTACCGTCCTCAGTGGTCTTCCATTTCCATAAACTGATGAGTTTATGTGTGACATTTTAAAATTTTGATTTTTACTGCTGCCTGGATTTTAATTCTAAGTGGATCGTGAAACTCAGATCAGGGGGAGGAAACTGCATACAGTCTTTTAAAATGAGATCTGAATTTTTTCTTAAGACCAAAGCATCCTTGGGGCAGAGGCAGCATGTAGCCATATCCCCTTAGAGTGCCTCCCCTTTAACACTTCAGGCTACAGTGTCTGTCAGCATTTGAGCTTTTTCTATTCCTGCTAAGCCTACCATTTCCAGGTGCACTTCAAACAGACTGAGAGAGAGCCCCTTGATGGCATACATTTCCAGCCCATCCTTCACGTAGGATCCAAGCAGCTGCCACATTAAAGAGGAAACCTGTGGGTAAAAATCCAAACTGAGAAGGAAAAGGTAACAGCAGACCTGAGCCCAGGTAATTTATGATTAGGCTAATAAAATTCTAATTAGGCTTATAAAGCCCTGAAGTATTTCCTGCAATGGCTTGTCGTGAAGCCTTTATTCAAGGAAAGCCAGAGAGCGTTAGATGTGGGTCATGCAGCGTATTGTCACATAGATTCATGTTTATATTCCCTCTTTTACAGTCAGGCAAACACTTTTTAATTAAAATATAGTTGGCATACTCTTAAAGGCAGAAAGGTAACATGAATCACTGAAGAAAAGAATGAAAAAGCAACAATCTGTTCAGACCCCATGTGATCCTTGCTCAGGGGACATCTGGATAATTGTTCGGTTTCTCCTGATTCACGAAACAGACTGTTATCAGCCTAAGTAATGTCTAATAAATTCACCAAAGAGCATTTCTGGCCTGTTGTCTAGATCCTTTTAAGAGTGGAGTTGTCATTAGTATTAAGAACACCTCAGAATTAAAAGTACATACGATGTTATTAAAAGCAAGGACCCCTGCTTAATTAGGAATGCCTACGCACAAGCACTGAGTGGCACACTCTGCAGAGCAGGGGGAGAGATGAAGACCACTTACCAAGTTGCCTGCGTGGCTGCGAGGGGTCTCCATTAATTCATGGCCCACATCTGCAATGGGAAGAGCTGCAGCGTTAACGGAGGTAGCCTGAGCAATCTGTTCTGAAGTGTTCTCGATGCAAGTACAGGGTGGGGCAAAAGTAGGTTTACAGTTACCTGCATGGAAAATAATAAATACTTAAATCATATTAATGTAAGAATAAATTCTGTGTTTCCTGTACTCGTAACTATAAACCTACTTTTGCCCCCACCCTGTATACCTCAAGAGAGAGGAATAGGAAACGCTATGTTGTTAAAAAAATTAGACAAGAGTCAAAAATAAGTCCATGTTCAGACTCACTTTCACACTTTTAGATTTAATTAGCTTATTAGGATAAAATCATATTCAAAAGGCAACTGCTTAAAAAACCTCTGGGGGCCAACTTGAACAATCATATCACTCTAACTTGGACTTTTCTGGACTCGATTTACTGACATCTCATTACTTGTAGAATTGCCCAAACAGTGTATGTGAGACCTACGCATAAAATAACTTTTATAAACCCTACCCTGAAACAAAAATAAGTATTTCCCAGTATTCCTATGTGCTTAATATATTTATAGCAAGAACAATGACAAACGATGATAAGGCAGACTTTCACAGAAAGGACAAATTGTTCTAAATTGCAGAATGCGTTCATCAGTCAGCATGATTAAACTGTTCTCCCTTAAAATAATGCTTTTTGCTCCTTTGTCATGCCCACTGTCCCCAACTGTTACCAGCATCTGAAAGAACACCTCCAGCTTAACAAACTTGGGATTTCCTGGAAGAAAACTTCTTATGAAAATAAATACATTAGAGAAATCAAAGAAAACACATGCTATATTTTAGGTCCATGCTTGGTCTATTTTAAGCCATGTGGGCATATGTTCATCTGATTTGTCAAAGTATCTTGAAAAATAAAAGATGAGGCTATAGTCAATTATACTGTGATAATTACGTATAGTGCCAGGTGGGTACCAGATTTATCAGGGTGATCACTTCATAAGTTATGTAAATGTCTAATCGCTATGCTGTAAACCTGAAACTAATATACTACTGAATGTCAGGTGTAATTGGAAAAAATTTTTTAAAAGGATAAGTCTTCAGTAAAAACATATGTATATATATATATATATACATAAATACACATATACAAAAGCTGGAGGTAAGGGTACTACTTCAACTGTGTTGGACAAATTAAAATCATTATTAATCATTTCATAATACAAATTACGTTGACGCTGTTAGAATAAGTAACCTGGATTCAAGCTAAGAAATCTAGAGCATATTCAGGTTGGGATTTTATTTTCATTATTTTGTTTTTTAGTTCTTCTGTGGCAGGGAGGATCACCAATTAATTACTATGTAACTAATGAAAAACAAGAGATAAAAAAGCAAGAAATATATTATCCCTAGATAATATTTTAAATTCAGCTCTACCATTTCTTTGACAATTTCTTGTGACATCACCAGCCTCATTTATAGATGAAGGGACTCAGACTTGGACAGTTTAAGTGGTTCCCAAGGATGCCCAGGAAAAAGGCATTGAGTACAAATTTCAACCTTGCTTTCTCTTGCCTCATCTTTTGCACCTGCTAACCCTTCTCCCAGGAAAGATCATAATGCCCTCTCCCCATCTCTATATTTGCCTGGATAATTCTTATTTGTTTTTCAGGACTCAACTTAGATGTTATTCTTTATAGGAAGCCTTCCCTGGAACCAATGCCTGGATGGAGCACCTCTTACATGTATTCCCATAATACTCCAGGTCTTCAGTCCCTGCAACAGCACTCTTCATGGTACAGCATAGCTGCCTATTTTCTTGTGGGACTTCTCCCTTCCACTCCCAACCACTGACTGGTTTATTCAGTATTCTACCCCCAGGGTCTAGCACAGTGCGTAGCACACCAGAGGCACTCCAGGGGTTACTGAGGCCCAACACAAACTTGTAAATTTACTTAAAACATTATGAGATTTTTTGTGATTATGTGTTGCAACATTTGTATGTCTGGCCCAAGACAACTCTTCTTCCAGTGTGGCCCAGAGATGCCAAAAGGTTGGACATCCCTGCTAGAAGCTCTGGAAAGAGTCCAGCCCTGCTAACAAATCGATTTTCCCTCAGTGAGACCCATTTCAGACTTCTGGCCTCTAAAGCTAGAAGAAAATAAATTTCTTTTGTTTCAAGCCACTAAGTTTGGGATAATTTTTTTATAGCTCCTATTGATTTCTAACATACCTTCCAAATATTTGCTCCAGATAATCTTGATGCAATACACTCAAAACTAAGGACTTCTGGTCAAGATGGCAGTGTAAATAAACATGGCGATGTTCTCGCACAACCATGTCAACATTACAACTGAACTATAGAACAACTAGCATTTGAAACCATCAGAAATTGAGCTGAAGTCCTACAACTATGGGATTAAAGAAGAAACTACATCATGACTGGTAAAATGGGTGGAGATGCAGTGTGGGCTAGTCCCACACCCACATGTGATAGATAAAAATTGGGAGAGATATCTAAGGATCAAAGGGCCCACCCCACACCAGGCTCCCCAGTCCAGGGTTCCAGTGCAAGGAAGAGAAGTGACCATAACTTCTGGCTATACAAACCAGTGGGGATTGAGGCTGTAAAAGACAGGAACTGCCGGACCCCCTGGCAGTTCTTCTTAAAGGGCCTACCCTACACACAGACTTACTTAGACTCACTCCCTCTGAGCTCCAGCATGGTGGCAGCAGATTGAAAGGCATCAGAGACACATGGGGAGGACTGAATTGTCTGGCATCAGGGTGAGAGCTGGGGGGCAGCTTTCTCCCAGACAGAAGTGCTGGCAGAGGCCACTGTTTTTTTTCTGAACCCTCCTCTGACAGAGACAGAAGGTGAGCACAATACCCGAGACTCCATCAATCTGGTCCACACTGTTTGCCCCACCCTGGTGATTCTCTAAGGCTCCACCCCACCTAATTTTCAGGCCCACTCAAGCTATGCCCAGTGGTTTTTCATATGAATGGCTTGTCTTTGCCCATGCTTCACATTTTTCTATTATTTCTATTCTATTTCAAATTATCTCAGACAAGCAGCATCTGGCTTCAGTGAGTCTCATACTTCTCACTAAATTGCCCAGGCCCAGCACTAGCAACAGCCAGCCTTGGTTCACAATTTGGCCTCTCCCAGTCACCTCCAAGCCCAGCACAAGTAGCAGTCATCTACAGATCACTTTGTAGCTTATCCTGTGACCCCAGACAGAACACAAGCAGTGGTTGACCCTGGATGTAGCAACAGCAATGAAAGCTCAACTACAGCAGGAGGGTGTACACAGCCCCACACAGTGAGCACACCTCGAGTACCCAGCTTGGGTAATAGGAGCATCTGTGCCACTGGACCCTATAGGACACCTACTACATTAGGCCACTCTACCAAACCTGGAAGACATAGCAGCTATACCTAATACATAGAAACATAGGAAGGCAGCCAAAATGAAGAGACAAAGTAACATGGCCCTAATGAAAAAAAAGAACAAAACTCTGGAAAAAGAAGTAAACAAAATGGAGACAAGCAAGCTACTAGGTGAGTGTTCAAAACACTGGTTAAAAGGTTGCTCAGAGAACTTCAATTGCATATGAAAGGGGCATGGAAACCATAAAAAAGATCTAGTCAAAAATGAAGGATACACTAATTAAAATAAAGAATAACTTACAGGGAATCAACAGTAGAGTAAATGAAGCCCAGACCAAATGAATAAATGTCCACGAGTAAATGAATGGATCAAAAAACTCTGGTACATTTTACCTGATGGAATGCTATGCAGCAGAAAGGAAGAAAGAACTCCTACCCTTCACGAGAGCATGAATGGAACTGGAGAGTATTATGCTAAGTGAAATAAGCCAGGCGGTGAAAGACAAATATCATATAATCTAACCTATAAGTGGAATCTAATCAACAAAACAAATATGTGAGCAAAATAGAAACAGAGACATGGAAATAAAGAAAAAATTGACAGTGACCAGAGAGGAATAGGGAGAGGGGAAGAGCCAAGGAACATGATTAAAGGACCTATGGACACAGACAATGGGGGGAGTAGGATTGAATGTGGAAGATGGGGGGAGGGGAGGGCAGGAGAGAGTAATGGGTGGAAAATGAGGACAAATGTAACTGAACAACAATTAATGAAAAAAGAAAAAAATTAAACGATTATAGAAAGAAAGAAATAAAACAACCAATCAGAACATCAAAAAGAAAAAATAATCCAAAGAAATAAGAATAAGGAGCTTCTGGGACAACTTCAAGCGTACCAACATTCACATCATGGGGGTGTCAGAAAAAGAAGAGAAAGAGCAAAAAATTGGAAACCTATTTGAAAAAATAATGACAGACAACTTCCTAAACTTGGTGATGGACATAGACATACAAGTCCAGGAAGCACAGAGAATCCCAAACAAGATGAACCCAAAGAGGCCCACCTCAAGACACATCATAATTAAAATGCCAAAGGTAAAAGACAAAGAGAGAATCTTAAAAGCAGCAAGAAAAAAGAAATTAGTTACTTAAAAGGGAGCCACCATAAGACCGTCAGCTACTTTCTCAAAAGAAACTCTACAAGCTAGAAGGGATTGGCAAGAAATATTCAAAGTGATGAAAAGCAAAGCCCTACAACCAAGATTATTCTACCCAGCAAAGCCATCATTCAGAATCGAAGGACAGATAAAAAGCTTCCCAGACAAGAAAAAACTAAAGGAGTATATCATCACTAAACCAGCATAATATGAAACATGAAAGGTCTTCAAGAAGAAGAAGAAGAAGAATATGAACAATAAAATGGCAACAAATACATATCTACCAACAATTGAATCTAAAAAACAAAATGTACCAACAAGCAGAACAGAAACCAAATTATAGACACAGAAAACATTTTGATGACTGCCAGATGGAAGAGGCGTCTGAGCATCTGAGTGGGTGATCTGAGGGGGATGGGTGAAAAAGGTGAAGGGATTAAGAAGTACAAATTGGTAGTTACAGAACAGTCATGGGGATGCAAAGTACAGCATAGGAAATAGAGCAGCCAAAGAACACACATCATGATCCACGGACGTGAACTGAACAGTGGTGTGGGAACAGTCTGAGGGAGTGGGGGATAGAGGGGCTTGGTAGAGGAGAGCAAAGGGGGAAAATATGGGACAACTGTAATAGCATAATCAAAAAATATATATCCTTTTAAATGTTCAAAACTAAACTCATCATCTTTTCCCCAGCTATGGCTTGTGCCCTAAACCAGCCTACATGGCCTGTTATCCCGCCTTTTTCTAGTCTGAGACCACATTCTTCCACTTTCTTCTTTCCCTCCAATCTGTTTCCACTCTTGTCAATTCCTTGTGATAAAAGTTTATCAAATGACAGCCCTTTCTACTCCCATTGTCATGATCCTAAAAAGAAATCTAATTCTTAAAAAAATTAAATTCTAGAAATAATTTCAGGTGACTTGACAAGGAAAAGGAAATAATGAAAGAAGAAAAGGCAACAGAGAGGAGAAGAGGGGGAAGAATCTTTGATGCATCCGTTGTTGTTACTTCCTGACTCAATCACCAGGGAAGAAAAAGGGACTTTCCAATAGGCTGTGAGTGTTCATCAGATAAGATGATGTAAGAATCTTCCAAATCTTAAAATAGTTTATACAATTAAAGAAAGTGAGGAGGACATGTAGAGAAATGGACTGAAACAAAGACCTTCCAAAAGTGTTCTCAAAATGTTACTCTACTTCACCATGTTTCAAGCTTTTACTTGGGACATCACCTCTATTTTTATCAACCCTGTATCTAGGATGGGACTGTGGCATATGTGGGGATTCTCACTCATTCCGTAGCAGTGCAGAATCAGGTTTCTTGAGTCCAGTCATTGCCTAAAATAAAAGTATCAGCAGATAAGAGTTGGTTCAATGATGGGCCAGCTGACCTACTTAAGATACTTCATCCTGTGAAAGTTGATGGGAGAATAAAATGTGTCACTAAAATTTCAGTTAGATATAGAAACTCTCTAAAAGGCCAAACTCTTAGAAACCAATGAAGGAAAACAGTTCACTTTCTAGTGACAGCTTGTCACTTTCCAGGAGAAATGTCTCTGCTTACGCAGTCTCAGGACACCCAACACTGGGCCTGTCCTGACATGTCCTACAACTCTAAGTTATTCTGCTCTGGGTTTTGGAAAACTGCATTTGTAAAGACAAATATTCTATAGTGAAATTTATAATATTTTGTTATTTACAGAAACCATCCCAAATGTGTTATTTCTTCACAAAAAAAAACAACAACAACTGACCATCTTCCAAAAGCCAACTCCCAGTGTAAGATCACTGCAATAGGCATCCCTCCGTCCTTGGAAGTGCTACCCAAAGTTATGCTATAGTTATTGGGTCCTGCTGGGCTTCCCACAGTCCCTAAAGGCAGTAGCCAATGACATGCAATGGGAAAGCCCGGTGAGCATCATGCCTCCCAGGTTATATTCTAACTTGATGTCACTTTCCCTGCCATTTTAGCCAATGACAATCTTTACTTTTTGAAGCCAAGTCGTGTTTTGAACTTTGATTTACATGTGTATTATAGCTTAGCTTTATAAATTTAACTGTTGGAAATGCATGTAATAAGTGCTTTCATGATAAAATAACTTCCTTTTTCCACTTCCCTCTTCCTTCCCTTCTTGCTCTGTGTAGAAAGAAGGAATATTAAACAGACTAAGAAATGGATCAAATCATGCTATTCCTCTCCTCACAAAAGGCAGGGATTAGGTGAGCACAAATTTAAGCATTTTATTAGTATCTGTATCCAAAATTTCAGTGCTCTTGTCCCCTCTAGATCAGGAAGTGGTCCATCTAAGCCCAAGATGAGGTGCTCTTCCCAGTTCTGCTTATAAAACTTTTTCAATAAATAAAACCATCAGTGAAAACGACTTGCTGACATTCTATATATTATATTCGGTTACATTTGAAAAATAGGGTCCACACTAATTGTAGGAATTACAGCAAGAACTTCTTCTTTTTGAAAGAAAATTAAAACCAAAGATAAATTTCATTAACTGAACGCCATTCAGGAGATTTTCTTCCTTGAGAATATACTTCTGATTGCTTCTATCTCAATCTCAATTATAATTGTTAAGCTTAAAACCTTGGGAAAAATCAGGACAGCAGAAATAATCATTTCAAAATCATAATGCTCACTTGTAGATGAAATATCTAAAACTAGGGCAGTAAGTGAGTTTGCCAAGAAACAGGAAGGAGAAAGATACACTGCGATCAGGCTGAAGCAGACAGAACTCAGAATTCCCCCAGGACACTCAGGGGCACGATATTCTGGGAAACTATATCCACAGGTCTGTGAGCAGTCATGGCTAAAATGCTCGAGTAAAGAGGCCTAAAAGACGCCCTCTTAACTAAATATGCTACAAAAACATGACTCTCAGGGTTGACCTGTATAAACACATCACAGAAAGTTAGATATAAATGACTTTGTTGTGCAATGTGTGGCTGATTAATTGTGCTCAGTTTTGGTGAGGAAAGTTACACTCCACCTTATGCGGTTTCTTCCCCACCCCACTTTAGGGTTGGTGAAAATAACTTCTTCCTCAATTCCTGACCATTCCCCTATCCTTGCAGTTTTTGCCCCTTAGTCTAGTAATATGGTATTTCACATGGAATTTTTGATGTTAAAAAAGTCATGTGGTATAAACATTGTTACTTTTTCAATTAAAGTAATTGGAAATTGGGTCTACTCTATGAATTTAGGTAACTATTCACAGTGTCCTTAGACAACTGTCTTAATTTTAAAAAAAAAAGTGAGGATGAAAGAAGAAATATTTGACCTAATCCTATGTCTTCATTAGTTTAACTAAAACCAGAAGAGATGCTTCTGTGTCTACAGGACTTGAGATCACCGACCACTAGAATTGCTTTCCTTACCCAGAACTGACAACTTAAATAAAGACTACGTACTAGACAAATCCTCTCAACAAAGCAGAATTGCAACCTGTCTATGATCATCTAAAAAACCAAGTCTATAACTCACACAAATTGAAGAAGGAAAAATAGGGTAACATCTTTCCAAATACAAATATATTTAAATGTCAACTGTTGAGTAAACATTTCATGACCAGCCAGGTTCTTCACAGGGTTGCATCATTCTCCCAAAGTGAAGTTGTAGGGACTTAGAAGGGCCCAGGTACACGAATACTCTGGGGAGACAAAGGTAACATTTTCCAAACTGCACCAAAAAAACCAATAGTACCTCTGAGATAGTAGGAGTGTTTCTTAAAAATTAAATTCCAGTAGTCACAGAAGCTTAGGAAATTCTCACTTTATTACAGAACTTTGCTTTGGCTATGCTTGTGAGTGTTGGGCCTCTCTAAGAGTGAATCACATTATAAACCTTCTCCAGACTTATTTTACCAAGGAACCTTTTCACAGAATGTCCTTCAGCATCTCGTAGGGTCCCTTGTGCTCAAGGTACACAGTTCAGAAGACATTGTCTTTGTTCATAATGTGACAAAGCTCACACAGCAGTGGTTATAAAACAAGCACAAAGAGACACTCCCTGAAAGCAGCCCTTAGACTGCTGGTACCTGTGATACAGCCATCTAACCCCCAGTGATGGCATCAAGTATTTTACTATACCAACTCTCAGACTTCCAGCAGCTGTCACAAGTGGCAAGTTTGAGTCAAGTGACAAACAATTGTATTCTGTAACACCATTCGGGAGCATTTCTCAAGATCTTTTCCTGGCCTGTTCCTCAAATTTTATGCAATTGTACATTTTTGGTGCCAGAATTATCTGTCTGTACATTTAATTTCCAGTTTTGTTTCAAAGCCTTGTCATTTCATCAGTCAGAGCTATTCCATCTGCTGAAATGATGACAAATCCAGCTGCTTTGTCACTTCTAATCAATTTCATTAATGTTTCCACTTTCTATTTCAATTAGCAGCCTGTCCTTTAGACTGTTTGATGACTTGATACTACCTATTGTCTCCATATTAAAAAATCAAATTACAAATTGTTTTCTCCTTGACATTAAAAATCCTTCCTTTTTTTACCAAATTATTTCCATTTGGCTTATTTACCCCCTCTTAAGTTAAATTGAACTCAACCATGCTGGGAAGTAGGGGGCGATTGCCGTATGAGGAATGCACCCATACTGTGGTGCTCATCTTGACATGCACTTAATCCCCATGGCCTCACTTAGAACTGAATTTTCTTTCATCTAAATCTCGTCATTGGTGTGAATTTTTTCAGCACATTAAACAGCTACTTGAAATGTTATTTACTTGGCCCTTATCCTTATGCATTTTTATAATTCATCAGACACAATACCTGTACATATTGTTCATTGTCTACAATTTTTTACTTTAAAAACTGTTGGAGAGGACCAGTTAAACAGCCATCCTTGTTACTGATTATATCACCACATAAACCCAGCAATTATGAAGCATCATTTGGGTGCTATTCTTCGAGTAGATCTAACATCTATTCTCTGCCTTTTCTTTCTTTGTGGCATGAAAATCATTCTGTGCTTACTTATTTTAATTGTATAAAAAATGTACAGATTTTCATTTTTGTACCAAAATACAGAAATAGCACAGTATTTTGACTGTCCTTTCTCATGCTTTGTGTCACAACTGACAGCATGGAGCTTTAGTAGCCTAAAGCAATTCAGCAGCAGTGCTGTGGGTCATATTTTTAACTTTAATGACAATTTGTAATTGCCTGCAGCCTGCCTTATTTCTGGCCCAGCTGATGATTTCTTGAGGACCTGTGATAACACAGCTCCAACTTGGCTTTTAATCTGGCTCATGCCCTCTTTTATAGGTTTTTCATATTTTTTCAGGGTTATCAGGTCTTACAGTAAAGTCAGAGTCCACAGCTCTACCCCCCTCTTCAGGACCGTTCCAAGGAATGACGATCTCCTTCTAGCCTGTAAGCCTTCGGAACTGTCTGCCTTTTCCTGTGGCTGGGAGAGCTGAAGGTTTGAATAGCGGCAGCTTTGCTTCAAACTGAACGGCCCGATACCAGCCTTGATATCCTGGTTAGCTTTAATCTTGTTCAGACATGTGAAATTTTCAAAATACCACTTGTCATTATAAGTTCCCATTTCCTCCAGTATAACTGGAGCACATTGGGATTGTACTGAAGAGATGTTGTCATTATTTCATTCCTTTTAGAAATATTACCTTCATTAAATGTTTACAATGAACATATATACCTATTTACTGAACAGATATGTATTGAATAACAATTATGTATTAAATACTGTCTTAGAAGGTACTAGAATTCAACAGGAAACAAAAAAGACATTGTCACTGTCCTTCAGAAGGAGCTTAGAATTTATGAAGGCCTACACATAGTAGTTAATGAGATAGACATGATTGCTACACGTGGCAGTGGGGGGTGGACATTAATATTATCACTAAACAAAGAATCATAATAAAGTGAGAAGCAGTGTAGCGTGATGATAGAAAAAATAAATGAAGGAGCCAGAAAATCTGGTTCAAATCCTGTTCCATCATTTCTTAGCTATGACCTTGGGCAAGTTAACCTCACTCTTTCTCTTATGTCTCATCCGTACGTTGGGAGCAGTAATATTTCTACCTCAAAGTTTTATTGTAAAGATCAAATAAATTGACCTGGCTTGTGTGGCTCAGTGGATTGAGTGCTGGCCTGAGAACCACAGGGTCATGGGTTTGATTCCCAGTCGAGGCACATGCCTGGGTTGCAGGCCAGGTCCCCATTAGGGGGTGCAAGAGGCAACCACACATTGATATTTTTCTCTCTCTCTTTCTCCTTTCCTTCCCTTCTCTCTAAAAATAAAATAAATAAATTCTTTAAAAATATTAGATCAAGTAAGTTAATATCATAAAGCACTTAAAACAGTTCAAGCACATAAAAAGATGTCTTAGGAGTATTTATCAAATTAAAAATAAATAACCAAAATCATGGAAGGCTTCTTAGAAATTGAGATCTGAAGGAGGAGTATGAGTAGACACTGCAAGGGC
>VMDR010018996.1:0-18709 GCA_007922815.1 Macrotus californicus
CATGGAGTGAGTGTTCACAAGGCAGTGAAAAGACTTGGTTGTTATAATCACTGGGCTAATATTATGGGAGCCTTGGTACAAGATGAAAACACATATAAGCAGTGTACATACTCAGCTGCAGTAGGAATCTTGTCTTTAGCCTAAGCTTGTTTAAAACACAGACCTGCCTAGGATCTGGAGTCCTGATTAATGGTGCATCATTAATAGAGAATGAAAGCACTCGAACTTGCTTCAAGGAAAATTGCTAACAGATGAGTGTGAAGTGTGGTTTTGGGTATTGTAGGGTATCTCCTACTCAGATCCATCTGATGTGCCTTCAAAATTGAGACGTATGAAGATAGAGTGTATAATAAAACTGAAGAGGCTCTTCAGGCACAAACAAACAAACACATTCTAGGACATCCCCTGGGAGCTCCAGGCACCATGATGTTGGCACTGATCTGATCTCCTGGAGTCTATTTTCCTGACATCCAGTATGTCATATCACCACCTTCTAGTGTGGATTTCTTCTCTACCTAGGAAAGTTCATACAGAGAAGCCACATAAATAAAAATATTCATGATCTCCATAATAATTATAGGGTGTATATGCCATGTTGAGGTACTTGGGGGGAGTTAGGCACAGTCTTCTTTTTGGTACACTCATCTATATATGTTTGGTTTTAGGTTTCCTCAAGAACTGAACATGGGGAAAATAAGTGCTGAAATTATGTGGACCCTTTTTGCTCAGGATATGAAATATGCACTAGAAGGTAATTACAGATATCTATTCTTATTAGAACATCCATTTTAGTTAAATAATGATTTCATGTTCTTGGTTTTAAATGTAAGGAATCGTTGAATTGAAACATTTGTTGTTTCATGTGGTCGTTCTATTTTTAATTTGGTGAAGAGCCTTCATGGTGTTTTCCATGACAGCTGCGCCCATGCGCAGTCCCAGCAGCAGTGCCCAGGAGCCCCCATTCCTCCACCTGCTGCCCAGCACTCGCGGGTTTATTGATGGTCGACATTCTGACAGGTGTGCGGTGATGTCTCAGTGTGGTTTTAGTTTGTGTTTTCCTGGTCATTAGTGATATTGACCATCTTTTTATATGTCTTTTGGCCATCCATGTGTCCTCATTGAAGAAATGTCTATTCATATCTTCTGGCCACTTTTAAATCATATTTTTTGGTAATAAGTTCTGTAAATCCCTTATATTTTTTGAATGTTTAGCCTTTATTGAATGTATCATCATGAGAAAAA
Source organism: Macrotus californicus (assembly GCA_007922815.1). Taxonomy (NCBI): domain Eukaryota; kingdom Metazoa; phylum Chordata; class Mammalia; order Chiroptera; family Phyllostomidae; genus Macrotus; species Macrotus californicus. Next base: position 1,243 of record VMDR010018996.1, read on the forward strand.
AAGAAAAACTCTACTGTGAACAATTTAGTTCTAAAACGCATTTCCACATTGTAGGAAGATAAATTTTTCAAAGTATTTAAAAGCAATAAGAAGTGTCAAATGGTCGAAGTTACAGGATCATAGTGAATATTTCACTTGTAGGATAATGCTCAGATGCAGGACTACTTTATGGTAGTTTATTTACTAAAGCAGTCCATATTGACAGTTTGGATGAGGAGTATGAGTCCAGACATTCATCTGCATGAACCTGGAAATGGTATCCAAGGCTAGGCAGGTTAAAATCTGTCTGAAGCTTGCACAAGGACAACAGTAAGGCTCTCCACCAGAAACTTCACTTCCGATGAATCCAAATCATACAATATAAAGCAAGGGAGATACAGCTCTGAGTTTAAAAAGTCTATAAATATTCTATGAGCACTCACATATTTACAGTTAAAGATAGAACCATAAACCAGTTTATGGTTTCTGTCCTCTAAGAACTTATAGTCTAGTAGAAAATTGTCTTTGCATTTATTCGATCTGTATTGAGCCCCGAGAAGCTAAATTCACACAACTACACTCAGTGTGGAGGTACAACAACAAATAAGAAAGCTGCGGTCCCGGGCCACGAGATCATGGAGAACAGCCACTGGTGTGCAGACAGTTGCAACAGGGGGTGATCAGGGCTAATGACGATGGCATGTCTAGAGGAGAGGCACCTGAATCAGACTTGACACAAGGAGCCAAGGCAGCTTTCTAGGGGAACTTCCTCTGAGAAAGTGTTATCTTGACAGAGACCTGAAGTATAAGTAGTAGTGAGTTAGGGGAAGAGATAAGCAAGAAATGTTTCTGTCTTGTCCTAGTAAAGGACAGAGCATTGGCAATTAGAGTGAGTGAAAGGTGAATTTGAGAACAGAGAACTCAACAGACCTGACCAGCCAGAAGCGGCGAGGGGTGAGCCTCGGGAAACTGACAGGGACCGATATTGCAGGGCCTTGTAGTCTGCGGTGAAGAATGTGAATCTCTGCTTAGAGAAATGAGGGACTATAAAGGGACTTCATCAGGGACATGTCTTTTCAGATTGGCAATTTAGAAAAAGCATTGTGACTGCAGTATGGAAAATAGATTAATGGAATAAGACTGGTTCAGAGTTTGTGCTCCTTGTGCCACTGTTTTCTGGCATTGCTAAAATGTGAGCTTGTTGCTAGGGCACACAGAAGGAACATACAGAAGTTTTCCTTGTTTGAGAAGAAAGGTACACAATACATTATGCTATCTACTATTCTGGTAAAATCTGGGTCTGCCATCCCACAAATACAGTGGTTCATCTGACCCTTAAGAACTTCTCAGAGGGGCAATTCCATGTTCTTCAATGAAGTGTTCCTTTTCTGTTGTTTGAATCAGTCCTGCTTTTTCTCAACCTCTATCTCTGCCTCCTACCAACCACATCCTTTTATACCACCCTACTCTGATTTTTTCTTCGGAATCCAACAAGTCTCTTAAGCCAGATAGGAACAACCAGTCCACTAGGCCAGTGAATCTCTTCAGAGAGCATTTATTCCCTTAGTCCTATCCCCTACACCCCCCTGCCCTCCTCGAATGCCCATCAGGCATCTCAGAATTTATAGGGTCAATGCAGTCATCTAAACTTCCCCCGTCAAAGCCTGCATCTTCCCTCCCCGCCACATTTCCCTGCTGCAATTACTGACACCGCGATTCACACAGTTGCTTAAGTCAAACCTGTAGGGCTATGGATTCCTTTATTTTCCCCGACACACTAAGTTTATTCCAGCCCCGAGCTCTACGCCAGGACGTCTACTGCCTGGACTTCTCCTTCCAGCAGGCTTCACAAGCAGCTCAGCTTCATGTCACCTTCTCAGGGTCTAAAGCCATTCCCAGGAATAAACTCATTTGAATACTTAGCAACTGATTACTATTTTTTATTTGCTTCTATGTGTTTATCTTGTTTATCGAAGATTTCTAATCTGTCTTCCTCACCACAATGTAAAATTTTGCCTATGATTTTTACCAACATATCTATATTGACTAGAACGATGCCTAAAAAACAGAAGCTACTCAGTAACTATTTGTTGAATAAAAAGTTTACCAGGTGATTCTGGCTCAGTGGAGTAGTGGATCAGGCAGTGGAGAAGACTTCACTTTGGTCTTCTTTTGTTATGTGATCTTGGGAATCTTCCAAGAGGTCATTGTCCTCATCTGTAAATGTGAAGGTTCAGCTTGTGTCATTGGACTAGGCTCTGCCCACACTTCTGAGAAAACTGACTGTTTGCAACTATTCCAAGGTGGTCTGCTTGCTGGTGCTCGTCTTGTCTGAGCAAGACCTGTGTCTTACAGAGCAACACGTGTATAAATACTGGATATTTTATGTTACCTCTACTTGTAAAAATAGGTATTAATATAAGTGTAATATTTATGTTAAGAAATGTAAAGCTCAAATATTTAGTATTTGTTTGAGACAACAATGAAATTAGAAATGCTACATGTAAAGAATCTGTAACAGATCAGAGGCTTATGGATTATAGGTTAATAATTTTGTGCAATGTGATCTTGTCCAAAATACTGAGAGTGTATCATCAAAAATCAGGTCCAAGATCAATGGTAATTCATGATTTTGTGATTATCTTAGCTTTTTTGGAGACAAGAATCTGCTCTCTAAGAAGAATTTTTTGCTTAGTTTGGCTTTCTAATAGCAGTTTTCAGATTTAATTCATATACCATACAATTCCCCTACACTTGCACGTTCACATGCATTTTCAGGAAGGCATGTCAGGGAGTAACTTGGATTGCAGCTCATGGTTTATGGATCCTATTCCACAGATGAGAGGGCTGTAGAGTGCAAGGATTGTATTTGTCATCTTTGTACTCATTGAATCTTAGTAGAAACTCAGTATGTGCTTCTTTGTATGAATTGAACTGCAAATGTGACAACCCAATACAAAGAACCTTGGAGACAAGGCCTGAGCACTCCCCGTGTTCAAACGTAAGATGTGTAGCATTTCAGGTCGGGAGGCAGCAGGAGATCTGACTTTGGGAAAACCCACTTTCAGAAAGCTTTGTCACTTTGAGGTGCACAGCCTTGGACAATGAATGCATAACCTCTCCAAACTTTGGTTTTCTTTCCTATAAAAAAGTGCTAAAGTTCCCAGGTTGGTGTGAGGATCACGGGACACATTTACTGCACTTTGCAAACTCTAAAGCACTATGCTAAGCGGGAGGAGAACACTGCTATTATTAAGTAAGGAAAGAACATTCTGTCAGTTTCAAAAGTCCCCTTTAGGGGTCATTTAAAGTTTAAACCCCTAGGAGAGTGTTCACAAATGCATGTGAAACTGTTCACTACCTCTCCCTCCTTCTCTTTCACCATTTCAATCTAATAGTTGGCTTTAATAAATGTACGGTACCCTTTTTAAAAATGTGGCATGAATAATTATTAAAGAAAATGAAGACTCAGAGTACCTCACAGAGTGGAGGGCATATACTTAAAAACACTCCCCTGGCAGGCTCTTTTGCACATTAATAGTGATGTTCTTACTCTCTGTTTGTTTTCGAGCCTGTTGTTAAAATTACCTGATGGGCGAGTGGTGCTTCAGGCTATTGACCTAGAAAGACCCTGAGCTGTTATCATACAGTTTGAGCTACAAAGTTCATTTTGTGATTAAAGTATCTGATGAAGTCAAGTCAATGGACAACAGCCAGATAGAATTTATGGGGTTGCAGATGTTTGGTGCAGCTCTTTGCTTTACTCCATGAACTCAGCAGCTGCTACAAGAGAAATAATCTAATTTGAAGAATGAAACATCATTTCCCCAACTTTACTGTCTGAATGAGACAGCTCATTTTGTTTATACTTTTCACATGAATCACCTTGCAAGATTAATGAACAGTAATTGATCTGATCACTATGGTGAAAACTTCTTGAATGAAACCAGAATACATTATTTTACAGATTTTTTAAAAGATGTACCCTGTATGGAAAAAGAGAATATAGAAAGTTTTAAAAGGCTCACATAAAATGTTTTACAGTGAAATAAAGTTGGTTTTGCAGAATTTTTTTTCAAAAAATTTTTTCTAAGGACTTCATAGTCTGCTCTGGCAGGTACAAACATGGGCCTTGCAGTAATTTAGACCTAGGTTTAAGTTCAGACTGCTGTTTTCTATTTACATTTCAGCTATGATTTTGGAGAATTTATGAAATAATCAATAAGCCTGACTTTCAACATTAGCAAAAGAGGTGCAAAAATACTTACTCTATACACTTATTATAAGGAGAAAGAAAGACACAGACAGACAGACAGATATGAGGGTGAGGGGAGATAGTTTCCTAGCACATAATGGCTAGTATTTGTTGAGTATTTATTATGACAATTTTGAGGATTATAATTTAGTAAACAAGAACTTGGAGGCAACTTACAATACCATCAAGATGTCTAGATGCCTATAAGTGGCTGAAATGTTTAATTGCCAATTCTAATTGACTGCGGGCATTTAATTTGTCTCCTTGGCATCCACAGAACTTCATTGCCTGCCATTCTTAAATCAGGCCATTGCTATTCAGGGCGCTCATTGTGTAACACACAACTGTCTTCAAAGTCTTATTAGGAGCCAACCTTGATAGACCTCAAGATAACAGCCAGATGATGAATTGGACCCACAAAGATTCAGATGATTTCTAATGAATACTTCTGTACAACGAGTGCTTGGGAATCCTTAAAACACTTGATTTTTAAGTTGGGGTTTGTGGTGAGGCTTCAAGTCGTGTTCTGCAATTGCATCTACCTGTAGGGGTAGGTGTGATGGGAGAGGAGTGTCTAAGGCATTTTCCAAGTTCTCAGATACATTTTGAAGAGATAAGTCACATAAGAATGAGTGAAAATGATTGTTTTGCTTAATTAACGTAGGCAGAGATGGAATTAATTATAATATGTAAAACAGAATCATATTAAACCTGGTATCAGTAGTCTCTCCAGTCAGTGCTCCTCAAATTCCAGTGAGCACACAGGTCACCTGGGCATCTTGTTAGAAGGCAGATTCTGAATGAATAGATGTGTGATGTGTGTGTGTGTGTGTGTGTGTGTGTGCATGGGGCAGGGGGTGATTGTCTTCATTTCTGACAAACTATGGGATGATGCTCAGGTAGCTGGTTGGCATACTACACACTAAGTAGCACCAAGGCTTTAACACTGCTGTTAAAGTAATGTATTGGTTCTGGACATTCCATCTTTTATCATAAATTGCCATCTGTTGCTTAGTTATGTTGGACGTCACCAGTATGTGAAGATTCTCAGACTGCCCTTGTAATTTTTCTTCATCTCATCATCCCAACAAGCACGACTATCGCCATTAACTTTGCCCTCACAGTTTTTATGCACTATCTTCTCTTGACTTACAAATTTGAATATTTATGTATCAAATACCTTCAGAAAGTTCTTTACTCTCCTCGTATGTATTTTTAGGCCCTTGTTTCAAAGAAGTGTGCTCTCCTTCTATTGCCTTTCAACCAGACAGGTCTCAGGCCACCCTGTGCATTTAAGATCATTGCCCTTGACTGGCAGCCACAAAGACAATGAGAACACAAAGTCATGGTCACATCTTTCCTGATCTTGCTGACTACCTGGGCTGTGCCAAAAGAACTGACTTTTTGCCCTCTGAGTTTCTCTAGCCTCACTGAGCATATTCTCATACTTAACATCGTTCTGGCCTACCTCATATTTGCTCTACCCCACACCGCTCATCTTTTTGGTCTACCTATCAGCAATCTTCTGCTGACTGTTAAGTCTACCCTCCTAAACCACTGGTTGTCATTTATCTAGATCCTCATTATTTGCTAGAAAAGATTGGATTCTGACTAATATGTACAATGAGTAAAAGCTCCCTGGGAACAACCAATTTTTTTCCTCCTCTTTCTTACTTTCAATCTTTTTTCATTTTACCAGAATGATAGACATTAAAATGATGCCTCTGCTTACTTCAGGGATAGTGGATGGAGCAGAGATTCGTAGCGCTGTGTTATGGACCTCTCTGGCCTCCTTTCCTTACAGCAGCATTTCTCAGCCTGCTCGGTGTTTCCCCCCTGCTCTAACATACCTCAGAGGCACAGAAACTCCCAGGAGTAACAAGGATGTTGATGTTTCTTAACCTAGAGAGAGCACCTGGCTTTCCTCCATCCTGTTGAGAATCATGAGCATTACTCTTGTCCAGAAACAAAATACTATCGAAAGACTCAAATAAATAACACAATACTTATGTATGAAATGCTAACTTTTAATGGATAATGTCTTATACCTGAAAAAAAATACTATTCTGTATGTCATATGATTAATATTCAAGTCATTTTTCTAGTCTTAAAGTTATTTGCTAAGATTTAGGTATTTTGGCCTTGACTATCAGAATACCACAGAAATAGTTAAACATGACTTCAGTAAACTTCCACATTTCCAATATTATAAAATAGCATCAAAATCAATCCAATGGCCTAAGCTAAATATTGGGAAGTCATGGTGGACTTCCTTCTCTCTTTAGCATCCAGTTAGCAAACCTGTACTATAAGCTCTGTATCTGAAACTTTTCCAAATAATTTTCTTTCTGTGTTTCTTATGACTGTCCTTGGTCAGACATGTCCTCTTTCCTGCTTCCACCTTCTGTGATATAGTTCTTTCTTTGGAGATGCCTCCCTGACCACTGGATAAAGTCCCAATTTCTTAGCATAGCCTGGATGAGTACCCCACTCTCCTTTCTGTACCTCATTTTAGCCCTAGTGCTAATACTGTTCCCATACACATACTATACATGTTCTCGCTACACCCAACTATTCAACATTTCCCTGAAATCCTTACATAAGTTTCTGCCTCAGGAAATTGTGCATTATCCCCCCCACCCCACCCAAGCTTTTCCTTACTTGCCATTCCTAGCAAAGACATGTGTTCCTCAAAGTCCAATTCAAATATTACTTCGTCTGTTAAGTTTCCCCTGAGATTCTCAGAGAGAAAAATAAATACTTCCCTATTCTCCCATAATACTTCCTATTGTAACATTTTCCTAGTATTGTACTTCACAAATAAAAATGCATTTTTCACAATACCTCATCTTTGTATGAATCTCCCTACTCTCTCCCCTTTCTCCAACACTTTAACAGAAAATAATTGCCTGAATGAATATAAGCCTGTATATACAAATAAGAAAAAACGTAGATATAGGTTCCATTCCCAAATTCTAATTTCCTGTCACAATTCAACAGAAGCACAGAAAACTGAGGCAATCATTCATACAAATAAGAAAATTAGTCTAAGTATGTAGTTTTAACAATTATGTTGCAGTTGTAGCAGTTCTAAGAAGTGTTTAATAATCACACATGTGAAAAAAACCTAAACACCTTTTATTTACCCACAGAAATGTGTGTGTGCATTGCTCGAGCGCTATAACAAAAGAGAGTAGGTTGACAGTGAAGTGCCAACTATGTACTTCCTTGGGAAACTGGGAAACAGCTCTTCCAGTCACACCCTGTTGGTCGGTCCTCACCTTCTTTTTTGTAACATTCCATTAATTTTTATTAACATATCTTTACACAAAATTCCAAGTCTAGATCAATGGACAACTGAAGAAAAAACTAAAACCAATGGTTACTAATTCTTAATGCTTATTACTACCAGAAAAGTAGTTCTATGCATGTAAATGTTTAGTGGCAGGGTCACATGAATCAACCCACAAACTGAAATGTCATTTCTGGATTAATACATCAATTTAGATGAGACTATTAGAGAAATTGTCTGTTATATTAGCTCTCCCTTCCAGCATATAAAGGCAAGAACAAAATAGATTTGGTGGTACTTCTTAAGTTTTCCTGATTCACTAGGCCAGTGGTTTTCAAAATGTGATTTCCAGACCAGCAGCATCAGATCATCTGTAAAGATGTTAGTAATGCAAATACTTGGGTCTCACCCCAAAACTACTGACTCAGATTGGAGCCCAACAATCCTTTTTAACATGACTGCCAGTTCATCCTGATGCATGCTTAAAGTTGAGAACTACCAATATGGAGACTATATAATCAGCATAGTGCCTTCTTCCATTGTTGTTTGGAACATACAATGATTTTTTAAGACATTTGAGTGTCAGAAATATGACCCTTCCCATGAAAGTTAAAGTGGAAGAGCTGGTATGGATGCATTAACCCTGTAAGAACAAACCAGGAAAAGAATAAAATCATGAAGGAAAAATAAGTTAAAGAAGCAAATGAGTTGTGACTATCAATTTTTTAAAAATTAAGATAAGCAAAGAATTAAAATAACAATACAGAAAAAAAGAGGATTCAAAAATAATTCTCAAGGAAAAATAGAGAGGAAGGGAATGAACTAGGCTGAGTTTATTAACATGAAACTCAATGGGAGAAAAATGACAAGAAAGGTATTGATGACTCAGCCAGGCAGGCATTACCAGCCTCACGTTATAAGAAGTCCACGGAGTACTCAGTAACACAGAGGAAAATAAATGCCCATTCCAAAAGAATGAAGAAATTGCTTATTTTGTTTAATCTTTTATTTAAAAGAAAAATAGAATCACATACTGCATTTATGTCAAGTCATTTTTCATTTTTTGCCTTGGAGTCAAATTCCAACAGAGGCATATAAATTTCCTCTAATGTTCACATCTTTCATTGTCTTTATTATTTTGAATAGAACAAAAGCCAATGCATTTTGAAACAGTCAAGGCTTTTTTTTGTACCATGGTGTTACAAAAGCCAAATATTATAGTAGTTGGGTAATCAGCTTTACCATTTATTTATGTTTTATTGATCTTATCAGTGTGACATTAACTGGGGATTTTGGTAAAACTTTGCATAACAATGTTTTCCATATTTAACTGTTCAGATGCTTTGTATTGTATTATTTTCCATATGAACAACTGTAAACCCACTTTGGCTTACCCTGTGTTTTACAAAGTGAAAGCTTTTGTTGCTTTTAAGTAGGATGGATGGTCATACTGGTGACAATCTGTTTTATGACATGAGCTCTTTGCAGGAGTTGACCACGTTGACCATGTTCACTCCTTAACATAAGCCTGGCATGTGTAGTTGCTCAATAAATAATCATTGAATGAACATCCAAGCTCACAAAAAAAATGTGTATATAAGTGCACACGTGCGGGTTAGCTATGTAATTCAGAATGATTCTTATCTTGATGAGAGCCAGGGATTGCACACTGTGCATACTTTCTCTAGGTTTTCCAGTACATTCTATATGACAGTACATTGTTCATCAGTTTGTCTGTGTTGATACCTAGATAACAGCATAGAAAAGCTTCAGTTCATCAGATGCCTTTTCTCAGACAAACCTTTGTGATTCAATCTTAACCAAAAGCTTTCAAATATGTAACAACCTCTTTTGCATTAGCAAGCACAGCACCCAAAACATATGGTGAAACTCTGCTTTTATAAGATAGTGCCAAATTTTACCCATCAAACAAATTTCCAAACTGGTTTTAAAAAAAACAGCTGTCAAGCTATGTAATCTGAAGTCTACAGACATTCTCCTGAATCCTCCATAGCATTTATTGGGGAATTAGAGATCAGTGAGAGTAAATCATAAAAACCAGGGCAAGACCAGAGTAGACAGATGTGTTCTGGTCCCACTTTCCTCTGCTTGTTCTGCCTTTTTCTTCCTACTTCCTAGCCTTCCCTCCCCCCTTCCTTATCACCCTCTTGCACCCCAGATACTCTCAGGACTTCACAGCAGATTGCATACACTAAGGTGATTGGAACATCTTGGTTATCCTTTCAAAAGCTCTAAAATCAAAATAAGGAAGAAAAAGTTTTAAAATTAAAAACCGGAGGGGTAAGGATGGCAAATTAATCCTGTTTACACTGGTGAGCTGGAGGTGGCCATGTAGGCACAAACATAAAAGGAAATAAAGTGAAACTAAAATGAAGCTTGTTATCCACCACTAAACATGCTGTTCCGCAGACATGAAGGGACTCCTCCTCCCTTTCATCTTTGCTCTGAAGGAAAGCATCAATGTTAATTTCAATGACCTAAAGGGGAAGCAAGGAGCCCTTTCACACCTACAATAAATGCATTTCTCGGTTCCCTCCTCTCTGGCTATCCCCTCCCCCAGTCTGGTATTTAGGCTGAAACTACTTGTTTTGTATTTCTGGAACAGACAGAGAGGAAAAGCTGTGTGTATAATTAATCTAGAACATGCCGACTAAAATATTTGGCTTCTAAATGACAGGAAAGAAAAATGGGCATTCAGGATTATTTGTAATGCTATTATTCATCTGAACACTTAACCATCCACTAACTCACCTTATAATCTATTTCAGTAAAAGATAATTAAAATATGTTGACCCTAGTAATATATTGTGTTCCTTTGATAGAAATTGGTATATCAAAGCAGGATGTAATTAACCAGTCAGCCAGTTTCTGTGGGTCTTCCAATTTCCAACTCAAAGTAATTGCATGGCAAAAACAGGCCTAGGCTAACTCAGACTATGGATGTTGTCTCTCTTAGCAGTATAAGCAAGTGCATTTGCCAAACACACCGCACGTGTGTTCCAAAGTTAAGTTCAATGGTTTTTAATGCTCTCTTCCCACAGTAATGTACTTCAGCAAAATATCAGGTAAATGGAAATAATTTTCTTAAAAGGCCAGTGACAAGTTTAATTAGAACCAAGAGATGGAGTGCTGTCTATTCACACGTTTTCAGTTCTCGTATGTCCAGTACATAAGTAGCACGTCAAAGTCTTCATGGTCATTTTCGCTTTGCCCAAACTCAGGCTTTAACAAAAAATACTAGTTATATCTCACATAAGTCTGTTATTTATTTGGTTTTAAAATAAAGGACAGCAATGGACTCTGACTATTCAAGGATTTAGATAGGCAACCTGGCTAACCATGTCCCTAAAAAGCATGGAACTTTCTCCTATTTTTCTAAGATAGTATCAGAACGTAAATTCTTCATTGACTCATTCAGGGTCCCTGTTGTAATGAGTATATGTGGCCTCTAAATGCTGAGCTTAGGATAGCTCAAGAGTCTTGTGACTTTTTTTCTCTCCGTGAAGCCTCAGTAAAATTCAAGGCAGGACACTGGGTTCTCTTTCTTTCTCCCTCACAGAGCATGGCCATTATTACAGCTAATCAATTTATATCTTAGGTAGTCTTAAAAGGTTAGGAGAGAATAAAATAGCAGATCATTTGCAGTAGCAACAGTAGCACCAAGATAGCAACAGGAAACTTTGTCAGCTCAAGTCTCTAAAAAATGTAAGCTTTAGGGTTATAGTGCATTAGTTATCTATCACTATGTAACAAATTATCCCAAAACTTCATGAATTAAGACCTAAATAAGTATACGGTATTTCTGTGGATAGCGGGTTCTGAGTTGGGATCTCTTGTGAAGCTGTACTTGCTGAACCTTGAAGAGCCAGAGGATCTGCTTCCCAGGTGACTCACTCACAAGGCTGTCAAATTTCTGTGGACTGTGCAGGGGAGGCCTCAGTTCTTCCCAGTGTGGCCCTGTCCTCAGACTGCCTGACCGTCCTCATGGTGTGGTACCTAGCTTCTCCCAGAGTTAGCAATGCAAGAGAAAAGGGCAAAAGCTGCAATGTCTTCTAAGACCCAGCCTGGGAAGTTGCACTCTATCACTTCTTCAATATCTTCTTGGTCACACAATCCAGCTTTTACAGGGTTTAAGGGAGTATATTGATGATAATAATGTCAATCTGAGTAATATATTGTGTTTTTTCGATAGAAATGAGTGTATCAGAGTAGGACATAACGAGCAGTATCAGAGGACATGGAATCCAAGAGGAAAGGATCAGAGGTGTTATCTTGAAGTCTGGCTGACACAGTATTTACCTCTCTGCTCATTTCTTTCTAATAGTGTCGTTTTATATCAGAACAGGCTTTTAGTGTTTGTGTTGATTTTAAATAATAGTGACAGTCAACGTGGATAAAACCAATTTTCTTCCTTCTATTCCTTTCCTTAAGCCCCTCCTACTACTACAAAAAAGAAGGTCAGCATGAAGCAACTCTCGAAATTTTATGAAAAATTTATTTATAATATGCTAGGGCTCTTGTTAGCCCTTCCTTGTTTCCTACCAATGCTGCTCTGGGAAAGGAAGTCCGGCTCCTTGAGAGGAAACTGGTCCCCCCACCTCAGGAAAAGCACCCATCTCTCTCTCTCTCTTCATGGGAGCGCAGTGGTTTTCAACCCCAGCTGTCCATTGGAATCACCAGGGTTGGAACCTAGACTTTAAAAACAACACTTTCAGGCTTTTAATCTTGTTTCTCCACCACCTAGTTAGCATTTATTAGGTACTGCTCCAAATGATATGCAAATATTAACTTACTTGAACCTCAAAACAAGTCAGTGGGGCAGATACTAACTACTATTATCCCCATTTCATAGATAAAATTGAGGCACAGGTGAAATTGAGAAACTGTTTCGCAAAGTAATACAACAATGAGTGGGAGAGCCACATCTCTAGGAAATTCTAATATGTATCCATAATTGAGTACTACCACCCTTAATTTTAATTAAATTTAAAGGCCTTCTTTTGAGAATCTGATGAAATATGCAAGCTTTATTACCAGAACAATGCACAAAGCATATATATATAAAATATTTGTGTATATCCTTCTAGGGATACATATATAAATACCCTGCAGCCCATTTTAGATTTTTTCACAGGATCCATGAACTGCAGGTTAACTGTCTTGGCTTTTCTAGAAAACTGGCTTTTCCTGGAGCAGCATCACCTGGGAAGGTGTTAGAAATGCAAATTCTCAGGCCCCACCCCAGACTGAATCAGAAACTCTGAGAATGGGATTCATCGACCCCTGCATTAACAAGACCTCCCAATGAATCTAATAGCTGCTGAAGTTTGAGAACCCCTTCTCTAGAAGGCTGCTGTGTAGATGCAAGTGAATAATAGTGAATGAGCCTTCCTTTGTGGTTCTGTAGAGACATCTCATTGTTCTTGGCTCACCATCATGTGAGTAGAAATTCTTTTCTGTTAAAACCTGATTTCTTTGAAAAAGATGATCACCTAAAGGAAGTCAATCACTGATATTCAGTCAAGTAGTCATTAATACCAGCACATACATGTCACACATTCAAGAGATACTCCCTGAATGCTTGCTCTGTGTTGGGCATGCAAGACTCAATGCAACACACAAAATCAACAAAACAGGCATAATCATTGCTTCAAGGATCTTTATACTTTATAATAAGCAAAAAATTACAAAAATAAATGTAAAGGTATAAATTTAATTTATGCTATGGATGAAAAGTCTATGTTAGACAAACATGTTAAAAATGAACCTCTAGAATTAAAACTTATCCACCCAAACCCTAATCCTATCTTGGCCTTCTCTATTAAAAATATTACTATTTGTGCAGTGTTTAGACATTATCTGTGATCTTTTATTTCTCTTATTGTATCACCATCCTCAGTCATACCAGACATGCAAATTCATGAATAAATGTCACCTGTTCTATCTCCAAAACATGTCTGGCATTATATCTTCTTCTCCATCTCCACTACCTCCAGTAGTTCCAGCCTCATTCTTCCCTCACTGTTATGGCTGTACTAGCCCCTTACAAAGTTTGCACATTTCCACTTTTGTTTCTTATAATCCATTATATTCAGCATCCAGACTGACCTGCACAGAGATAACTTAGATCAAGACATGCTCTGGCTTCTAAAAGTTTCAAAGAATATTTTCCTTTCAATAAACCAGCCCAAAGCACATTTTTCTTCTTTTTTTTTTTTTTTTGCCATTGCTTATCTTGCAACATGCAGTCTAGGCTCTACTTCATCACATTCTCTCCTTCTGTCTCGTCTCTAGGCTCAGCACCCTCACGCTTGCCCCTCAGTTAGGCCAAACTTGTTTCCAGCCCAGGGTGTTCACGTTTGCTCTTCTCCCACCTGGAAAGCCCAGTCCTGCTCTCTGCACAGAGGGCTCTTCCCTCTCCTACAAATCTCAGTTCCCGCACCACCTCCTTTCGTAACGTACCCCGACCATCCCAGCCCTTACCGCACTCCCACAACTCCCCCTTCTCCGCAAACTCTTAATTTAAGTATCATAATCATTTCATTTAGCCTAGTTATTGTTCGCTCATTTACCAGTGTTTTCTCTTTCTTGTAAAACATTGTTTGTAAACGTATTTGGGTCACAATCCAAAGTAAAAAGTACATTTTTACAAAGACACACTAGACACACACGCAGATATACACAAAACCACAACCAAACTTGTATAAAACATAAATTCTTGTCAAGGATAGAGGTAATAAACTCTGAAACTTTATTGTTTATCCTATTTTTTTCAATTTCATATTTATTTATTTAAATTCTGGTTATAATTCACTAAATTGATTTCATGATCCACTGATGAGTTGGGGCCAGCAGTTTAAAAACACTGCCCTTAAACTGAATGCCATCAGAAACCTTATAATTCCATTTACTGTTGAATCCTCACCCCTAGAACATGGTAGATAGACAAACAATAATCTTTGAATCACTTAAAAATATACTCTGAAGTAAGCCTTAAATACCACAAAAGAATATACAGACGTATTTCTACATTCATAGATCTGCCAATAACCACAGACCATACACATAATTTCTATAATAATATTTGGGAATTTGACCCAATTTGGGGACTGTTTTTGCGTACCTAGTGCTTAATTTTTAAGTACTTATAATGAAAATATTATATTTAAGCATAAATTTTTTTCTCTTAAGACTAATTAAGACATTCCTGGTCAACTATCACATCTCTCGGGCAAGGCATTAAAAGGGAGCATTTGCTGTGGAAGTCATAATTGCCAGGGGAAAATAAGGTAGTAAGAACGCAGTTAAGAATAAAGTTTCATTTGCTGAAGACAAAGAAATGACTATGCATATATCAATATAATGATATAGTAAATGATCACTTCCATGAAAAGTATAAAGCTCTTCTTATTTTTCTTCTATTGGTTTACTGGTATTAATCTTTCAGCCATGTCTCATCTGGGAAAAGACAGAAGAAGAAACAAAAAGAAAAAAAAAAGAAGTTATACAACCTCATTTAGGTTTTCCTTCCTTATTAGAGATTTTGGGGAAACATTTAGAAAAATAACAAATTGAAAGTAATTGCTAAAATATGCTTAGAGAACCTCAGTTTAAACAGGAAATAAAAATATTTAAATATCATAGCCTTAGGTGCTAATTGCTACACTGTCCCTGGTAGATATTAAAGAAAATGAATTAATGGAGCACCTGAACAGTATCTAAACTACATGACTTTAGTTGTGGAACTTTAAATTCAACTTCCTTGTATCAAATCAAATCAATCACAAGTGTAGCAATGCATGCAGATACAGAGCTGGAACCAAAGAATACAAATACTATCATTTTGGGGGGAGGGGGCAGCAATATTTTGGTCAAGAATCTTTGTCTTTGGAGAATGTCGATACCCAGTCAGTGGAATTGTTTTGACAACAAAGGAACTCTGGGCTCTCAGAAGGAGATGCAATTGGTATAAAATCAGCTTGCTAGAAACTTTCTACTAATAAGGAATCCAGTTAACCATACTTTTGCCATTTTATTTGTTTGTTTGTTTTTTGAGACTTCCAAGGATAGCACTGAAAGAATGACTCCAGATGGTTCTTTTGAGGGTGATTACCAATCATATAGTCTATGAATGGTGTGTAGAAACGTGACCTGGTTATAACCAGAGGAGAGGGGAAAGGCACTATGTAAAGTCCCTTTATGCTTTAGACCAGAGCCCTGAGAGCATGGTAGACAACGTGCACATATGCTTTACCCTATTAAGAAACTACCGGTGAGTGGGTTGTTGTGAAACCTCAGACTCATACCAATCCCATAATTTTGGGCTATTTGAAATAACAAAAAGAGCTGAATTAAGGTGTAAAAAGAATAAATTTTTAGAAGCTTAGTAGAAGACAAAGACAGAGATTATATCTGATGACTGTCAGGTGCCAGACAGACAGAGCATGCTGGAGCATGGGGGACACTTAGGAAAGAGAACAGAAATATTTAATAGGGAACTGAGTACATTGTGCTATGCTTTGGGCTGGCAGCCCTCGCTGAAGTTTCATTTCCCCAAGAAACTTCAGTGCACTGTGCATTACTTGTCATTGGAAGAATTCTTTAGGGATGCTCCAAAATGCTAATCCTGATACTGCAGTGAGTCCAACAAGAACAGAGGATGACAAGCTGCATACCTGCTGGGTGCTGCAGGAAATCTCAGCTCTTTCTCTCCCAGCAGGAACCACTCCAGCAAGTGAGAGAGTATGAGTGACATTACCATATAGTTTATTCTTTTAAAAGAAGAAAGTAAGTCATCTACAGAATCTAGTACCATCACCATGATGACTGAAACTTGATCATGGCACACTACCCAACTCACTGTGGATGGCAAGGGGCCACAACACCAAGGCCAAGGACCACTGCTGGCTTAGAGGAACCCAAAGGCAAAAAGTAAAAAGAATGAAAACTGAGTACAGGATGATGGGGTGGAAGTATATGTGTGAAGATTCTAAAGAGGCAAAGAGAGGCAACCAATAGTAAGACATTTGCAAGCAGGAAAATTCCAAGCATGGGAGAATCACAACCCAAGTATGAGACTGAAGAAGTATCATATCATCTCGTGCTCCCCATAAGAAAAACGTACAGGTACAACCAAGTATGAGAGATCCTAATAGACCCAAATACAAATGAGGCCTAGAACATTTGGTTATTCTTTTCTCAAAAATTGTAGTCCCTCTTGTTGATACCATTCAGGAGAATTTCTCCATTACCTGAGAAGTTGGTCTGGATCAGTTGCCTTTGTGTGGTGCCCTATAGAACACGAGATTAAAATTCTGGAACTACTTTGGTATACATGGTTATATAAGCTAAGCCCCAATATGTCTGAAAATATCTCTCTGTTGCATTTGAATGACAGCTTGTCTGTATATGTAATTTGAGGGTTATACTTATTTTCAGAACTCTGTAGCCACTTCTCTATTGGCTTGTGGTATTCAGGGTTATAACAGAGGAGTGTAAGACCAGAATGCTTTTTCTTCTTTGTACACAATATACTTCAAAGGTTGAAAATAATGTCAAAGAGTTGTTTTTCATTGTTAATTTTGACTGGTACTCAATGGATAACAGTTAACGGTTCTTCAGTCATATGCTTCCTTCCTTCTGTTTGGCCACATGTATCCTAAATCTTAAAATCCCTTAGAGTTTCTTACATATGAATGCCATTCTTCCCTGGAGTCTAGGCTCTTAACGGCTTTTGTAAGCATGGAAGAAGATCACATTCAAAGTGCTTTAGTACATTTACAGGGCTGTGCAACCGTTATCACCATCTAAAATATTTTCACCACTGCAAAATTTTGCTCCCATTCACAGCCACTCCCTGTACCCCTGCCTCCACTGAATTGTGCACATTAAGTTGATGAACATTGTGCTATATAAACTGC
>VMDR010018997.1:0-18706 GCA_007922815.1 Macrotus californicus
ATCTTGTAGACCAAAGTATGCCACTTAACAAATGTGAAAATATATTGTATATTAAGAATATCCCACTATAAGTATACACTTAAATAAATACGTAGCACTAAAACTTAGGAATACATTTTGCATTGTAGGTATTTGCAGGGTTTTTACATGATTTACAGGTTTTGCTATTCATTCAATCCACTTTTTTCAACAATAATAAAGTATATTTGAAGAAGACAAAATAATAAATAAAATAGGAATATATCTAAGTTCTAAGAAATTCAGTAGAGGAAAGACTTTTATCTTTGAATTTTGAACACTGAGTTATATAGGAAAATTTAGCAGTTTGGATCCAACACATTTAAGAAAATTCCAGTGATGGAATGTCAGCTGAGAGATACCATACAGCAAGCCTTTAGAAGTTGGGATCTGAGAAATAAAATCTGATGATATATTACCAGATAATTTCATTTCCCTTTTTTTCCCTCTTTCATGAAAAGCAAAGCAATTCTGCAACCACTGATTTTACCCCGGATTGGCTTTTCATTTTCAATCTTGAAATCACTCTGCATGTGTGGCGATTTTCAGTAAGCTCATCAACATCAGTAACAGATTTGGCAGTAACAGTGTAGAAAATAGGACAAATACGTATGGGCTTAAGCATGAGGGAGATAAATAAGCAAAATAATGAGAATGCGTACCACGGTCATACTCATCACCATCGTCTAACCCCACACACGGAATGAAAATAGGAGTCCCCAGAATGTGACACTAGGAGCACAATGCCAAGATACAATCACTGTTAAGTCTGAGCATGACAAAGAAACAGATGGTCATGACCTCTTCTGCAGGGAGGGGGAAAAAAAAAAAGTAATGATACAAGACACTGAATAGCAAAATTGTTCATGACTACTAAGATTCTCGGAAGAAAAACAAAATGAAGAAGCCGCTACAGGAATGAGATTAAAAAAAACAAACCAACAAAGACATGTCCATGTTTGCCAGCCACATTGCAGCACTGAACAGTCAGTCACCTGTCGTTTTCCGCTTAAGGCAGGAGAGATGAGTTGGTCTAGTGTATTTGATGGCAGGTTTTAAAATGAATTTCCTGGAGGGAGAGTGGGCCTGAACTTCTGTTTTTTTAGCAAGTTCAGCCTTCTTATAAACTGCTACGGACAAGAAAACACAAAAAAGCACACCATCAGGAAAAAAAACAAACACTCGGAGCACAATCGAACAAAATGTCATAGTTACCACTGTTAGGCAGTTTCTTCCGTACAAAGAGTAATAATGAATTACTTCAAAAACATTTTTAAAGAAGTGATTGTTAAATGAACCTTTTTTCCTTCTCACTTCATCTCTGGAGACTGTGCTAGGTTCCTTTTTAGCTATTTTTCTTTCAGGAGTGGAAATTCTGCCTCTCCCGGTTTTAAAAGGCTTTTCTTTTCTATGTTTCTCGAGAGATGATCTCCGAGCTTCCTTTTCAGCTTTCTCCTCTTTAGGAATAGTTTCTAACTGCTCTGTCATGATGCTCCTATCATCATCTGCGGATCAAAGCAAATCATGACAAGAACAACAACAAAAACATTAGTAACAAATGTACAAAGTCCTGCACCCGTTTTAACAAAATGCAAAATAAAGAGACAAGAGGGGGCTATTTTAAAATGTTTAAAATGAACAACCAAAAAAAAAATTCCATTAGGTTACCGGATTTTATTCGGGAGCAGAAAACTTAAAAAAATAATGCACACCTTGAGTGTCCACCCAGAGACTGTCGGCATCCATGATGGAGTCATCAATGGTGGTCTCGTCTTTGTACTCATCATAGGTTTCTGTCTTATATTCCGAGAGCGCGACCTCTTCTCTCTCGGGGGAAGCCGGAGCTTCCGGGGAGCCGTCCTTGGGTTCTGCCTGGGCTTCGGCTGCCTCTTCTAGTCCGAGCTCTCCTTCAGCATGCGGGGATGGTCTCTTCTCCACCTCAGGCTGCTCCAGGGCTGCAAAACGCACACTGTGGGAACCTGACTCCCCTTCGTCAGTTGTGGTTTGCACCACAGTGATGAAGTCATCCTCAATGGTCACAACAGACTCAATCACCCCTTTGTGTTCACCTGGGCAGGTCCCCACAAACTCCTCCCTGGCACCTGGGATGCCCAGGTCACTCATCTGAAGGGTGTCTGAGCGGAAAAGCAGTCTATCGTATTCTCCTCGGGCTTCTATCTCGTCTTCCTCACTCTGAGCTTCTGCTGGCTCAGCCCCGACAGCTTCAGGCAAGGGCTCTGTGACATCAGAGGGCGTGATTGATATACCTGGGGTCTCCTTGCTTTCTTCCTTGGGCGGCTGTATAACTGCCAACTGCACATCCGCTTCCTCTTCCAGGGCTAAATCAGCATCTGAAACAGCAGATGCACAAGGTATTTCCACTGACAGCTTGATGGCAATCTCGTCCTGAATTAGAGAAGATTCCGGGGATGTTTCCTTCTTGCCCTCCTCTGGCTTCAAGGACTCCATGGTCAGGCTTTCATGCTCACCACTAGACTCATAGGACTCTTCTTTGTCTACAGCCTCCTGGTGTACCAAGTCAGGCTTCGCCACCTTCTCCTTGACTTCTGTGTCACCTGTTTTGGCACCTTCTTTCACGTGGGCTGGCTCAATACTCATAAACTCATCTGCCTCCTGAAGCGCCAAGGGTGTATCCTCGAATTTAAGCTCTGTTGCCTTTCCAGCATCTATGTTTAGCCCCGCGGCCATTTGTCCAAACTCACTGATTTTAATATCTAATTGACCCTGGTCAGCTTTCTTTGCAGCAGAATCCAGTTCTGATTCAGCTCTTTTGGATTGTTCTCCTTCAGCTATCTCTGGCACTGAACTGAGACCTTTCTCTGCTTTCTCGGCCACAACAGGTGATGCATCTTTTGATACTGTCAGCTCTTTGGCCAAAGCATGCTCATAGGTTACTCCTAATCCAAATGTTTCAACTTTAAGACCAGCCCCTTCTGTTTCCCTGGCATGTTCTTTTGAATCAGCATGTTCTTCACTCTTTTCTAGTACAGTATCCAGCTTGTCACTAGCTTTCCTCTCCTGATCAAACTCCCTACCCAGTGCTGATTGTGGGGATGCTTCCTTCTCAGCACTGAACTCATCCTTGACCCTTCCGGCAGCTGCCAATTTTACTTCAATCAATGAAAGGTCTGTGGCCAAATCTCTTCGTACTTTATCATCACTGCCTTCATAAAAGGAACCACTCTCTCCTGATAAATTCTCACTGTCTTGAACAGGTGATGGGAGTGGGACCGTGTATTTATTGAACACACAATAGCCCAAATCTTCGAGCTGACTGTCCGTTTTAACCATGACGTGGTTTTCATCAGTGACAGGGGGTAAGGCAGTACTACTTCCCTCAATGACAGTCTCTGATGGGACAGATTTCCTCCTGGCAACCTCAGCATCCGCACTCACGGAAGCTAGTCTTGATCTTGTGCCTGCCAGATCTAGCATTTCAGGCAGGTCGGGGGCCATAACAGTACCATTTTTGTAATAATCTTTGGCTAGGAATGGCGATTCACACAATGTCTCAACTTGGGTATTTCCCTCTCCAGTCGCTTTTTCTCCCTCTATCTGTTCTTCCTCTTTGCTTTCTATTGGGAAGCAAGGGGCTTTCTCCACTGCAGGTGTAGTGGCTGGAAGGTAATCCTCCCCTTCATCCATACTTCCACTAGTGTTGGTTAGAATATCAGAAGCCAGAGGAGAAAGATCATGCCCCCGACCAAAGTTAAATCCAAGTGCTATGGAATCCAGGCAAGACATGGGCAAATTGATTGACATGCTCCTCTGTTCTATTGCAGACCTACCACCGAGTCCTAAACTCCTGCTTAGTGTCAAGTCATCCTTATTCTTACTGTGGAGATCCCTTTTCTCCCCATACACTTTTGGATCAATAGTGAACATTCTTTCCTGAGGAGAACTGGGCTCTTCCGGTAAATCAGGTGGGTAACTCTTTGCAAGGGTGCTATACCCTGCTTCTGGTGCTGGAGCACCGGGCTGCGATTCTTTACCTGCTTGAAGTGCCTTGTCACCATTTTTATACATGGGAGATACGGTATCAAAAGACTCTTGGGCACTTTCTCTCGTGTCACTCAGTTCATAGTAATCACTGCCAGGCTGGATGCTTTTTGTCACTTCGTCTTTCAAGGCGGATGTTTCAAAGTACTTGGACATTCCTGACTTATCTTCATAAAATGGCACATCAAGCTCAGCTAAGGTTGCAGCCCCAACTCCTTCAAACTTATTGTCTTGGTCGGCACCTTTTTCTTCAAACAGATCTTCAATAGCATCCTTTTCACTCAGCACAGCTGGCTTGTGCACGACTTTCTCCAGTGTTTTAGAAATCATGGCTGAACTTGTACCGTCTTGCTGTGAACGTTCAGTGAACGAATCCTGTTTGAACGTATCTGTGGCCAGCTGTTGGCCTCTCCATTCTTCTTCTGAGAGGGTGTGCTCTGGGGAGGGCTGAATCATGCCTGTTTCTTTATCTGTCAACTTGGGGGATTCACTCTCTTTCAGCAGGGTTTCTTTGTCAGGAATGGTTGTTTTTTCTTCAAGCTTTAGCTGAGGTTCCTTTTCAGTAACTGGAGATTCCTGCCCACTGAGGGTGGGTATCTCTCTTTTCTGCACATTTTCTTGCTCTATTGCCCCCTTTTCTTCTTCTGAAAATTTCCCAGGGACACATTCTTTCACACCAGCAAAGTGGTCATCTTCTACCATTTTGGGAGGTTTATCCTTACGGAGCTCTTCAACTTTAGCAAGGTCTTTGGCAGTCACGGGGCCACTGGTTTCCTCCACAGACCTTTCGTCATCTGGCTGTGACAGGGCAGGGGTGAGAGGTGATGCTTCCGCAACTATGTCATTCTTCATGACACCTACAGGGAGCGTGAAGCTTCCGCCCTGGAAAGGACTTGGCATGGGAGAATCAAACTGTTTCCCTTCCCACTTGGGGATATCCTCAAATACATCTTTTTTCTTCATGGGTGTCAGGGGGCCAGGAGATATCGGGGCAGCTAAGCCCCACTCGTCCTTTCTTGTTTCCACCGGCATTTCAATGAACCAGTCCTTTTGTTCCTTTGGACCTGGGGTTTCTGCGAGGAGGCCAATGCCGGGCACCGCCGGGCCTGGCTCTGTCTTCTGTTTCGCATCGTCTAGGCCGGCACCGAGAGTGTGCCCAAACAGAGTGAGAGGTGCTCTTCCTTCTTCTGTGCCTTGTCTGTCCTTGTTATCAGGGGACGTTTTAGTCGCCTCAGGCAGAGAAACTAAGGCAGCATGTTTAAGGTCTTCACCAGGCTGACTCTGTTTCTCTGACTCCTTTTCCTTCTTGTCACACGGCTCAGCTAAAGAGGGAGTCAGTTCCTGCTGATCATGGAACTCCATCTTCGAGGCTGTCAGTAAACCTGAAGTAATTGGGTTGATTTAAAAAAAATAACAGGCAAGTGCTTTCAGGCAGGAAGCTCAAAATTGTTTTGAAATGACAAATGAATGGCAGGGTAAAAAGAAAAAAGTATGGAACATGCAAGCATGCTACTCATTTAAAAATCTATATGAAAATGTCAAGATTGAGATATATTTGTACTGTTGCTAAAATGAGCCCCCATTGAGAATTGATGCCTACGGAATTGTAATAAGAGTATACTTTGAATATTCTTATTCTTTTATTTGTTTGTTTAGTCTCTTCTAAACAGTATGTGATATGTATTGTAGTAGAAAAATTCATATGCCTTCTTCAGATAACAATTATGAATTAAGGATATTGAATATGTAGCTAATATCAGGGTACAAAATAATATATGTACATATATATGTACATGTAATACTAAATATGGAAAAGGATTGATTTCTACTGAACATTTTCATTTGTTTTCTTATTTAAAACTGAATTGGTAGGTCATGGGCTGAAGGCCAATTAATTTATAAGAAGAGTTAACAGTTTCAATTATTTTGATCAACAAACACCAGGACCAATTTTGGGGGCATTGAAAAATTACTGAACTAATTTTTTTAGAAGTCATTGAGATTAAATTTCAGGAATATAAATACATATTTGCTATTGAGTTTATACGATATGGCCTAAGAATTGACAAGTCAATTTCTACCATGTCTTCAAAATTCTTAATTCCTAATCATTACTTTGTATGATAAATGTAAGAAAAGCTGAATTATAATGTTAGTTCTGGGAAGTCATGTCATAAAATTTTAAAGAGAGTCAAGTATAAAATATCTTTCTTTCTTTGGTCATGACCTCATTTCCTGGAACACAACCAGCTGGTGAAGCACTGACCAGTATTGGCTTTAGAGATACTTCACAAAATTAAGTGAGTCTTTTTTTATTTTTGTTTGTTCACCAGTCAAAAATGCTTCAGAGTCTTACTTGTGTTCAATGGTCAAGGGCATTTCACTGTGTTCACTAGGGCTAAATGTAATCCTCTGGAAAAGATCTGGGGAAAAATAATATAACTCAGGCCTCTCTCGGAGAGCAAGTGTGTGGATCATCATTCCCTTATATACTTGTGTGTGCCATTGTAACTATAGAAAAGAAATGCTTTATGAACTTCTAACACAGGTTAGATGAATGGAAACTCAAGAGACATGGGGATGATCAAAGGAGCTGGCTGCCATGGAAAGGAAATGATATGAGAAGCTTTAGCAGGAGCTTTTAAGGAAACCAAAGTAGTCTTCGTTGAAGCGTAACAAATACAGCACACTGTGGTTGCAAAGAAAAACGATTCTACCATTGAAGCCTCTATGTGCCAAAATCCAACTCCACGATTTGAAATAAAAGCATATGAATTGCTGTCCCAAAAATAAAAATAAAAATATACATGTATTAGCAATGTGACTGGCAAACATTTGAGATGGGGGGGGTGGGGTGGGTGGTACAAAAAGCTCACATAGCATCATCAGCCTGGCTGCAAAGCATATTGTACCATGGCAAAGTAAAACCAGAAACCAGCTGCAGCAGTGGAAACCCAAGCTACCCACACACAGCGCCTGCGCAAGCACACTCTCTGCTCAGGAAACCTAAACCAGTGCTCTTGGGATCATGAGAAGACTCAGTGATGCAATAGCATTGGAAAGGCATCAGGTTGGTAAGCTGCTGGAGAGATCATTTGCAACGAAACACATGCAGTTCCTAAGACAGACACACCTTCCCTGGCAGAGGAAGGGGTTTTTATTTCTGGAGACACCTCCGTGACCTCTTTTGCATTTTTCTCCTGCGGGGCCCCTGCTGGGGCCCTCTCTTCGGGAGCTATCTGGGCCTCCATACTAGATTCCACTGGGCCCTCCCTGGGGCCCTTGGCGTGGTCTGAGACCTTGGCAGGCCCACACTCTTTCCCAGGAAGAGCAGCAGGTTTCTCTTCCTCAGCCATTGGACCCTCTAGCGTTTCTTCTTCTTAGGGATGAAAAAGATGATGACATCATGACCACAGAACAATGCACACCACAACAGAAATATCATTCAAGAAACACTTTCAGCTCCATGATATTGACCGTAGGAGAACCTCTTTTGCCATTTGGATGAGCAAATTAATATTCTAATGCAACATGCATTAGTTTTTACTTGGAAAATCAGGTATCATCTGCTAATAATGATGACATTTAAAGTCTCATTAACAGGTTATTTATTTTAAAACTTGAGAGCTGAAATGGTTTTAGTGCTCTATTACCACTTAGTGGAAATGGCAGTAAGGTGCACACATGTGAGAAGCTTGTTGGAAGTTAGAGATGGAGCTGCCAGATAACAGATGGTTGTAAGAAGACAGATGCATTGATGTACTGGGGAAAAAAAAAAACAACAACTTTACATTTGTTAGACACGTGCTGTTTTATCCAATGCAAGAAGTCACTATATACGAATTTCTGATTGCTTTATTTAAAACATGCAAACTGTGTTAAAGAAATCAGGGCATAAAAAAGCCTGGTCTCCAAATAAAATCCAATCAATTACCTTTACAGCTTTATCATGAAGCCCACCAAAACTCTTTAAAATATAATTTATTTAGTATGTCTATGGTGAAAGTCTGCTTAACTCAATTCATTTTATCTTCACTGTACTGCATGACATTAGAGAACACAGAAACTTTCAAAGAGTAAGCAAATATTTTGAAAAACAAGGCTCGGGTACAACTTTAACCTATTTAGAAAAGCCCACCTCTGGGACCCAACTCCTGTCCCATCATTACAGCCCCTGAAATGTCAGTAAGGTAGTGCATGTATGGTTCTCTTTAACACTGACAAGAAAGAAAATGTCCATGCTATCTGAAAAGTCTTGTTTCTGCCATTCCAAAGATAAAACCAATGGGTGACAGCCAAACTGCAAAAATATTTTCCCCAAAGATGTATATCAGATGCAAAAGTGTTAACAATTAACATGCAGAAACAAACTTACGAAGGCCATGAATTGAGCCGATTCAAATGGCAGTACAATAAATTTGATTTTATCAATTAAGAAATTAGAGGAATTACATATAAGCTGTTTGTCGTTTTGCAAATGAAAGATTGTCATAAAATCCCTCTGAAACAATTACACATGGTTTAAATGGCCCTGTGAGAATGGATAGAAAAGAAATTTTCTTTTCTGAGAAATATTAAAACGCTTGGAATTGGGGGGAGGAGAGAATTACTTCATCTATTTCCTCACATTTAGTACTCAGGCACTTTCATTTTTGTAATTTAGTTATGTAAGTAACATTTAAAAAAATTCTAATTCTAATTTATTAAGGCAGTTTTTACAGTGTCATAGAATTAGAGATTTTGATTACAGCTGAGACACTTTTAATATAGCTGCTTTACTTACGTCACCCTGTTGGATAAAGCCTAATCAAGTTAATTGACATGTTTTCCAAATTCATGTCACTTTTTAGCCTTCCCTTTGATCATTTTGCATAAATCATGTTTATTTCCACTACACCTGTTCCTTATTCAAGAATTCACATATTTTCTTAATTGTTTTAAGCTCACACTCTGAGAAGAACTTAATTCCACTCAGTATAGGTTGTACTTCTCTATCAGAGTGTCTGAGTCATCGGTGCTCTCTGTTTTCCAAAAGACCCTGGAGGAAGTTTATTATGAACATGGGCAGATTATCCCCATTGCCTTGGAACTATTTAACCTTACGTGAAGAAATGTCCCAGACAAAAATTCTTCACTTAAGCAAGTTATTTTTGCCTAGGTGAAAATAATCTCTTCATCTAAGCACCCCCCCAAAAAAAAAATTTAACTCTAACTTTTTTTCTTTACAAAACTACCTAGTTAGAATGAGAAACACTGTAGCTCACTGCTCATCACAGCCAATCATAAACTAGGGTCTCCCATCTTCATAAGGCTGGGATGCCAAAGGCCGTGGATCTTTCCTTTTACTTTAGCCCAGTTCTACTGATGTGAGCCAAGATTTAGTCACCTGGAAGAACCTCTGTAGTTTCTGTAGATAAAAAAGTGATTTGGAGAAATACTTTTATTCCATAACATTTATTCTGCCTTAAACTGAATCTTCTATTTTTCTCTCTTAAAAAACTATGATGGCACTAAAAAGATAACTAATTCTACTCATGTCTGGTGCTAGTGGTATGTATGCAAGGAAGGAAAATTATATTCAGGGTCATCTTTTGTTCAGATACGAGAATATATTCTTCCCTGATTGATTTGTTTGCAGGGAACAGAAAGGAGTCATACTTTAATTAAACTGTTTTTGGTTCCTCCCTTTCTATGTCCCTTTTTTGGCTTCTTTTTCAAAAGTAACAATACAGAAAAAGGAAGTTCTCACATGCCTCAAGTAAGGCTTCTTTCATAAAAATTGTTGAGGCATTTGGATGGATATAAGCTATATAGGGACTTCACTTTCATATGGAAAAAACAGGCTCCTGCCCCTCCCCCCACACATATGAAGGTACACTTAGTATGATGCATGGGGTCAAAGCTGCAGGCTGGGAGGAGGAGCAAAAAGGGGACCATGCTTGGTTCACCTTTCTCCTGGCCTAAGTGGGCCTCTGCACTCTGCGCTGGGGCACTGGGGAGCACACTAGAGGTAGTCCATTGTGAGCTGAACAAAGGATGCTCATAGTACTCCTCATCGGAATTGGAAGGGTCATCATCAGGCACAGACACCGAGATGGAGGGGGCTAGGAGTCTACGCCTCTTCCCACTGGTGGCAGGTTCGTGGCTGGGAAACCTGTGTAGAGGACCCACTTGATCCTGAGCCCCTTCATCTACAAACAGACACACAGAAAGAAACTGCAGGGAGAACTGGACAAGACAGACACAAGATCAGACAGACAGACAACACCTGCACGAGGACACAAAGGGCCACAGAAGCAGCACAGCAAAATGCAGGAGAATTAGCAAGACCAAGCTGATGGAGGGTGGGAGACACTGAATGTTTCATGCTTCAGTAGCCACTGAGTTTAAACTATCCCTCAAGTAACTCTGTCATTGATCTAATGAATCAAATGCACTGTCACTCCTACTGCATAATAGACGTTATCTACACGTTTCCTTCCAACAAGTCAGAGTAACCATGGGAACACTGGCATGGAAATGAAGTATTACAAAACAAATGCACCCTTTGGAAGAAATTTTTAAGTGGATTGATTCCTTTTATGCTTAACATCAATATACTTGTAAGTTTAAAAAAAACCAGAGGTTGTTAAGATCCGATGCCTGTTTGATTAGGGGGGAATATAGCCCTATTTGAAGCACAACCTTAAATATCTAGGATGCTCACATAGTTATTAGCATTTTGGTTAATTTTTAGCTAATGACTTTAATTGAAAAGTAATGTTTAACTTCAATCTTGTTAAGAAGAACGTACCATTTTTCCTTCCTGCTTAGCTAAGAGAAGTACAGTCGGCAAAGCTCCCTCTTTATTGCTAAGTCCCAGGAGCACCCTTTGCAACCTGGGTTCTCACTTGCATGTCTGTGAAAGTACATGGTTTTTAGAAAGTCCCTCGTATAGGAAACCTGTTTTTGTGTGTTTTGCTTCTCTTCTGAAAGCTCAACAGAAACACAGTTAGCTGAGAACTTCTACAGAGTTGACTTCCGATTCCTCAAGCCTTTATTTTCACTGGTACTACCGGCTCTTGGCCGTTCTTACATTTCAACACCCTCATTGCATATTTCTCATTGAAAAGCTAAAGGAACTGCTCCCATTCCTGTCCTCTCCTGTGTCTTGGCTTAGAAACATGCATTGTTTAAATAGATTTCCTTAGACACACAGTGTAGATTAATTAGCCTGCTTCACAATCGGATCCCTGTAGATCTTAGTGAGCTTCGAGGATGATGACAATGAACACTGCTTGGCTCTGATGCAGTCTGGACACTGCATCTCAGACCTGGGTGTCAGGTGACCAAATTTGCTAATCACTAGTTATTTATTGACCTAGAGGGTAAATTTAAAATTTCATAATTCTCAATAATAAGAACAAATTCTGTATACTTTTCATTCCTAAATTTAAGCAGACAGGATTATAGCATTAATTTGAAAATGCACGGTATTTTAAAGGCAGGAACTTATTTTCAGCAACCAAGTGCTGGCAACTAGAAATAAATCTGAAATCATAAGGACACCAAAATAACATTGGGTAGAGAGAACGCATTTAATGTTTTGAGCACATTATTTACTGATGGTTCCGTGGAAGTTATTGCTGGATGGGCGCACGGAACTTTCTCATCCATGATGCTCATTATATCATGGGAGAGCAGAAGCCTAAAACTGCATCTGATATTCTTAGTTTAATGTGGCATGATTTTTCAGCCGAGCAGATAGTTGGCTCTAATTGTAAGGCCTGGGCTTGTCACGTGTCTCAGCCATTCTCATTCCCTCCAGCAACTCCCTGAGGCTGTAACTCCCCATGAATGCCAGTTACCTCTAAAACTTCCAAAACTTTCAACAGATTGTAAGGACAACAAACAAATGGAAATGCCATAGTCACCTCTCCACTTTGCAGCGTTTGTTTTCTGGGGAGCAGAGCAGACTGCAGAATACAACTGAAGAATTCAAAGCTGAGCATGGTAGTTTAAAGGCACTACGCCTTGGATGGGTTTAAACTTTTTGAAGA
The DNA here is from genome assembly GCA_007922815.1 of Macrotus californicus. NCBI lineage: Eukaryota > Metazoa > Chordata > Mammalia > Chiroptera > Phyllostomidae > Macrotus > Macrotus californicus. The sequence continues at coordinate 12,078 of VMDR010018997.1, forward strand.
TGTTGGCCTCCTCTTTCTTGTTGCTGTTGCTCTTTTTGAAAGTGCCAAAATGTGAAAACAACCCAGTCTTGCTTTAGCTCTCTAACATTTAAAAAAAACAGCATTTTCTTTCTGAAAACTTTGACCGTGGTCAGAGAACAACAAAAGCAACGACAACTTTAAGGGCTGCAGTGGAAAAAGTAGCTTCTCTGTCATATTTGCCTAGAACCAAGCCAGGCCACTCCAAAAGGAGTGTCTGGCAAAGTCCAGTCCTCTGCTGGTACTATGAGCTGTATGTACTCCAAGTCTCTGTTCAGGATCCACAAGCCTGAAGTCCATCTACTTTACAAGTCCTAGAGAGGTACCAGGGACATGATATGTAGAGGACCATGATCAGCTAAGTCCAAACAGTGCACTTGGTTCCAGTGAAAGTGACAGAAGACAACAGATCCTCATTTGCTATAATATTGTATAGGACAGGTGCTCTTGGTTCATACATGATGGAGATGGGATACATAATAATTATAAATAAATGAATTATTTATTTGGGAGTAATTAAAAATGGAAATTAGTCCAGCAGATTATTCTAGATTAAATAAAACTCTCATTGGAAGATCACTTTATTATTGTAGTCACTCACCAAGAACCTAGATGAGAAACAGCTTTAGGGATGCGGAGGGGCTGCGGTTGCAGGGGCTTAGATCTGGCTTTGAATTCTGGATAAGTGTATAACAGTCATGATATCTTGGGCAAAGGGCAGAAGTGAATATTATCTCTTTCTGTGGGTTGCTGGGAGGATTAAATGAGAAGCTATCTGAGAAGGCACCAAGCACAATGCTGGACTCCATATGTTAGCATCCTTCAAAGCACTCAGGCAAATTTTGTACCTCTGCTCTTCACTCTCATTTGACACATCAAGGCCAGACTTGAGAGATTTATGAAAAAGTATACTCATTTCATGACAGTTACTTTTGCTGTTTAAGGTCAGAATTGAATGCCTCCTTTTGTTGTAAGTACACATGCTTTTGAGGACACTTGCCACAACATAGTCCATTTCATTTCAATAATGTGCTATCTGAAAGAACAGAGTAGCCTTAGGAAACTTGGAGTTTTACGTAGCTCTTTTTCATAATGCTAAACTTCAAAAACAGTTTCGGCAGATGAATACATTTTCCCTAATTTGCATTCATACAAACTTTTTCTTTTCTTAAAAGCATTTGAAAATTTATGTTGGGTTAAAGTAAGGTTGGCCATGTAAAACCCAAGCTCAGTATGTCAGCCCCCTTCGGAACAAATGAATAGTCCCTTTTACGAGAGACTGAGTCTCATGGGGTACCTGCGACTTGGTGGCTTTTGTCTTGGCATCATAACTTCTGCCCCACAGCCCAGGCTGAAGGCAGCTGGCTCCACGTGCACTGTACTGTTCTCTGCCAGCTCTCAGCACTGCCCATTCTACAAGCTTTTGACTGAGGACTCCTCTGTTTGCCAACTGGGATTGCTGCCCGGGGATGATATGGAGGGCAAACTGCTTTCCCATTAGCAATTATAACGGTGCCACATCACTGACATAGGAGAAAACCACCCTAAAATTCTGCAGCAGACCTAAGAAGGCAGAAAGAGTCCTGGTTCTGTTTCCTGATGAGTCCATTGTTCTTTCATGAGATTCCAAATTCTATCAGTTCAGTCCAAATGACAGCTATGTGCTTAGGCCCACAAGAAAAAGGAGAGTAATTTGAAAACATCCTAACTAGTACAGTATTAGTTTACTATACCTGGGTTTCCTTCCTTAATGTGTTACTTGTTTAATTGTTTCATCAAAATCCCTTTAAATATTCCCCAAAATAAGTACCATTCAGGGAACTACTAATACTACATTGATTATAATAAACAAATATTCATCGATGACAATAATTAAGGTATTAAGTTATTTTTAGTGGACACTTTCCTACTTTCCCTTTGGAAAAGAACAGATTTAAAATGTCCAATAATGAATTAAAAAAAGTAAGTACATCCTCAAAATCATTGAACTCAATTTAACCCAAGAGGTCTTACATTTGTAAAAAAGATGATTGGGCTGGGGCAGTCACTGTGCTTTTAGATTGCAGGTGCTTTGAGGGTGTGTCAAGGAGGGAAAAAGTCTCTAGAAAAAAAGTACTCCACCTGTTCCCTTTCCACCGAACCTGCCGTGAGCAATACATTAACTGGATTTCAGCTGGGCCTGTACAAACCATGTGGTTTGATACGTCGAGGAGCTGAATCCTATCTTGTGACTTGTCACTAATTTATTTTCCAATAAAACGAACTTAAAAAACGTTTACGTGTACTTCACGAGTGGTTAAAAATAAGAGAGAAGGGATGGTGTGACTGTCTAGGCCACATATCTTTCATATATTTAAGGTGAGGATATTACTTCGTCTTTTAATTAATGAGGTAGAATTTGTAAAATGCATACTTTTTAAACATAACTCAAAAAATGGTTATCCTCTTAAAAACACATAATTAGGACTTCATAGAGCTTAATACTTTTTTTGAAAGCTCTGCAGTGAGAATATAAGCTTGAAAAATGTTAAGAAAAAAATATCTTTGATTTGCTTTCCACAGGAAGTGGTAAGCTGACATTTTCTTGGAAGATACTGAAACAGCCTGGACAAAGCAATCCTGAAATATCAGGGAAGGTTATACTCTGGAAAGGGACACCTAAGTTACCCAAGTATAAATGTGATTCTATATTTTATTTACATTTTCACTATATTTATACATTTCACTGCAATATCCCTCCCCCCCAAAAAAAGGCAGACTGGGTGACTTCTGAGATGGACAGAGGACCCTCATGCCCTTCCTGTTTCAACCCCATATAAGAATAAGATGAGTATATTACTAGATATCCGGCTGACAAAAGTAAGTTATATTTATTAATCATTTATAGTAATTAGGGACAATTTGTATTTAGGAAATTAAAGAATAATTTAAATGGATTTAACTACAAATTACAAAATTTAGGAAATCAAAGAATATTTTAAATAAACCTAATTACAAATTATAAAAAGACAGTGAGTCTTTTGTGATGCTTCAATTTTTAACACCATAAAAAGATCTCTAAAAGAGTCAAAAATAAATGAAGAAATCAATGAATAAAATTAATAGTGTTAAAATTCTGATTTTAGTATATGAAAACTACATTATATTAAAACACCAAGTGAGCGGCAGCTCTCCTTTGCCTTCTCCAGTAACTCAAACAATACACACATGTTAACTCTTCTAAGAAACAATAACAGTTTGCTTTTACATAGTGCCATTCATCTCTGATTCTGAATGGACATTCTTCAAAGACATCCCTCTGTTTGGATCAAGGAGAATTCAAAAGCTGACATGGCTTTTCATGTGGAGTAACTGCATAAATAGATTCATGGACAATAACAGGTCTCAGCAGGAAAGGCGCCATGATCTCAGCTTCCAGTTCATTGCTTTCTATATCAGATTCATTCATTAACTTCTTCATTTATTCATTAATATTTATCGAGAGTTTGCAGCAGCCCAGGTCCCAGGGAAGGCCTTAGCAATACAATATTCAACAAAAGAGACAATTTTTGACGACACTTCCATAAGTGTTTTCATCAATTTATTTTTGTTTAGTCCCTTATAAGATAAAATTGTATTTTCTTTGTCAAAATATTCTACATTAAGTAGACTGGTTCTATGTAGTTATTCTAGCAATCTAAACACAATGTTATCTTAACCTTTATCAAGCATAATTTTCTCTTTTTGTTTACCATATTCCTCTACTTCTGATTTATATAGACACATGAGTATACATTCATTAAAGCCTTTGTTTCTTTTTGACTATTTGAAACAGCTCCCAAACTGGGTCCCTTACGAACTCATACTGAAGTCCAGTGCTTATGGACTGAGGGATTGATATTTATTTACCCTTTACCAGAAGACAAACCTGAAATGGTCCAACAGGCCTTACCTTCCTCCACGGCAACGGTCTTTTCTGAGGCTGGTGATGGGGGTGGAGAAGGAGGCAGATTAGCTGTCTCTTCAGCTGCTAAAGATCAAATAATGAAACAATGAGACATAATAATCAATCCTTTAGGCCAATAGATATGTAGGCAGTTCTGCCATCTATAAAAAGGCAGAAATTCAGGAAATTTCTATGAAATTCTGTGAAATTCAGGAAAAGGTTCAATAGTAAGCTGCACTTGACTTATTTTTAGTTCCATTACCTGATTCATATATTTTTGAACACCTAAAAAGAAAGAAGAGCATTTAATATTTAAAAATAATCATTTCATCTTCTCCATAAAAATGGATTAGAGATGCTTGATAGAACTCCATCACTAATCCTATTAATTTGTATCTGGTTGTTCAATTAATAAAATATTTCATTCTGGCCCTAATCTACTATGCTGAAACACACACAGGCAGGCATTTTGGGTTAGATTTGGCTAGATGGACTGAAAAAAATATTAGAATTCTTTATTGTTCAACTTCTTGATCTGATGTTACACCTTGATCATTCAACAGTTATTTTAGGTAATGTATTTTTTAAATAACATTTTGTCCACTGAGTCTAACACTGAAACCCACCATCCGCATGTACTCTCAGAAAAGTGAAGCAGCCTTCAGACAGAAACTGTCCCAGTGGGGGCTGCATAATTTTCTGACCTTGGCATTATACGTGAAGAAGGACCACAGAGAAAGGTTCTAAAAGATGTAATTCATTCACAGTTAACTCTAAGTTTCCTATTCAAGACATGTCATGACCACTCATAGGAAGGTAAGGATTTCAAAAGGAAATATTTATCAGTCAAGGCCAGTGGTAAAATCCATTTTAAAAATTATGTAAATTTTTATTTCAAAAAGCAGTTAGTAGAGTCAGCTTTGGGATGACAGGTGACTCTTCAGTTCCTTGGCCTTCATGTGGCATACTTTAAGGTTTCAAATTAAAAAGGAAAAGGTGGGCATTCCTTTTACTTCAAACAATAGAAGTGAACCGCAGACAAAAGGCCAATGTTTTAGATAATTTTTCCTTCTCTGTTTTGAGAGAAATATCAAAGAACACTTTATTACAAATAATGAGAGTATTTTAAATTATTATTCTGGGCAAGCAGAATTTTTATTGCTTAATTTTTAATATACAATTGAGGGCTGACTGATTGGAGAATCAAATATTAAGGATTCATTAGATTGTAAGAGAAAAAAAAGATGTGTTCTATTTCTAGGCTTTAAAAAAGTTTCTCTGGACTACACCTATGTACTTATGAAATAAACCGGTATGTTGAACCTAAGAGAGTTTCTTTTCTTGTGTCTCAGCATGTATATATATTATCTATCTACCTACCTACCTACCTACCTACCTATCTATTGATGGAGAGTAGGGGCAGTAGGCCCTGGGCTGAGAGTGTTTTTCTTGGTAAGCACCATTACATTACCTGTTTGTTTGGCCCTGGAAGGCATTTGACTTGTGACCAAGGGAGAGAAATGTCATCTCAGTGTCCTTAAATGAACCACGTGAAGACCAGTGCCTTACATGGAATACAAAGTCACTGATGATTCTAACAAATCTCTGGCTATGGGTTTTATGTAGCTGGTTCTGGGAGACCCAAACAAGACTGGAGTATCGATAATCACTAACCGAAACCCACAAAGGGAAACAATTGTCTCTGATTAAACGATTAGTGCATTTTCCTTATGAGTGGGGGGCCATGACATCAAAATACATTGGCTTTACTTTTATAATAACTCTCTCGTCTGGTCTGGAAAAAGAAAATTCAGGGTAATTTAGGGGCAAAGTCTAACTATAAGCTTATCACCCTAAAGACGAGAGAGGTGCAAACCCTCCCAGCGCATCCCACAGGGGGTTCTGATGAATGTTAAATGTAAGGATGGGGTATGGGACACCCCGGCCGATCTTTGAACAGAGGACTTGACCCTGCCATCAGGGTGTCGCAGACGTGGCGGCCGAGCTGAGGTGGATTCTCATTTACCTAAAGGCAGAGCCGCAGGCTGGTCTTTATGCTGAGCTTCTTTCTCCTGTTCACCTTTCAGGACCGCTACGGCCTCAGCCGTGACTACTTGAACTATCCTTGCCGACACCTCCTCTGTAACAAATAGCAACAAAAGAGAAGAAAACGATGAGAGAGCAGAACAGGTAGCAAAGAGGAAAAATAAATGATACAGACAATTAGAATTTCATTTCCTTGGTCTTTCTCCCCAAAAGGGTACTAAATCGCAGATAAAACAAAAATACATACACTGTAACCATAAAGAGAAAAAAAGGAAAAAAGAAGAGAAAATAGAAGGAATTGGCATTCTAAGCCAAATAAACACAGAATGAAAGGAAAATCAGTAATAGATATGGTAGTTTATTTTAAAAAAGCTGTTTACAGAAACAGAAAAAAGTTAATTTTTTTGTACCTAGTAAAACAAATTCAAAGAGAAGAGAGAATTCATTTTGGATTTAACTTACAGTATCTTTTGTAGTTTTGTTACAGTACTCCAGGAAAGTGTCATTAAAATAAGTTTCTATGCTGATTGGCAGAAATACCATGATTTAAAACCGAAAAAAGATGCCTCAGATTTGTGATTTCATATGAATTTGTGATTAAACAGTATTGTTCAGAATCGGTGTAAACAAGACCAGTTCA
>VMDR010018998.1:0-18708 GCA_007922815.1 Macrotus californicus
AGCTCTAATTAAAGCAAAAATACGTATCTGTGTGAAACCCACAAGGAACACTGCTGGTAAAATTTTTATCTGTTTCCATTTCTCTCTTCTAATAATCGTAAGTAAAGATCTCAAAAGTTATTATATACATATATTAGTGCACATGAGAAGTAGAATTTACAGAAAAACTAATCTATGACAGCTTTATTTATATTCATTTTCACTCCTAAAAATATAAACTAGAATCATCTGTACAGTACAAATAAAGAAATAATGCTATTTGGGAAACATATAAACAATAGTCAAGAGCTTTTCTATTTTTTTAATTCTTTTAACCTAAATATATGAATTCCAAGTTAACTAGGGAACTGTTCATATAAAATTTTGAACATGAGAAAGCATAAAAGCAGGTTTTCAAATACATCTGTACTAGTAGACCGCTGGCTTCCTTTAGAAAACAAATTCAAGAATTCATTATCCTGAATTTCTTCAAGGCTACTTGATGCTGTGTGGTAATATATTTAATTACATTTCCTCAAGGCTTCTTCTAATAGCTTCTTCTAATTCCACATCTGCATTAAAAAAACAAGAGAATTTTAATATTTAGAGCAGAAAACTAATAAATATGTGCTTTATATAGGTCCCATCTCAACTACATCTGTCTTTTTTAATTTTTAAAAATATTTTATGTATTTATTTTTTAGAGGGGAGGGAAGGGAAGGAGAAAGAGAAGGAAACATCAGTACAAGAGAGAATCATTCATCGGCTGCCTCTCCTAGGAACCCCAACCTGGGACTGAACCTGCAACCCAGGCATGTGCTCTAACTGAGAATCGAACTGACCACCTTTCACTTTGTAGGGCAACACCCAACAAACTAAGCCACAACAGTCCGGGCTACATCTGTCTTTTCAAGAAGTAAACAAGTCAAAATGGAGAAACGTGGGAGTCTCTCCATAAATTCTGACCATTTCAAAATAGGAGAATCTGGATATAACCTCAAACTGAGTTATAACATATGTGAACTTAATGTGCTAAGGAACTTGCAAGTCATTTCCATCTAGGAATGTAGAAAGTCAATAGACTTCTAGAATACTGATAGGTAATCACTAAATTTAATATTAAAACATCTATGTACTTAATTCCAAAAAGACTTCAGGTAGTACAATAAGACAAAATAGAAGTAGGCCAAAACATGAAATGGTAAAATATCACAGGCTATTAAAATTTTACTTTTAAGCTTTCTAGCATCTAAGGCAAAGAGTAAAACTCATGGCTATATATGTCTTCTGAGAAGCCTATATTACATACACGTATACACACGTTTAACAAATATTTATTATATGCCCACTGTACGCCAGGCACAGAAATACAAGAGTGAACAAGAAACATTCTTGGGTTCAGAGGTCTCTCCATTTCCTCTCTCAGAATGATGTAAAAGCCCAGAAGGGTGGAATTAAGTGTCCATTTCTTGGCCTACACTAGCTTCTCACACCAGATTTACCTCATCTCATCAAGCCTACGGTCTCTCAAAGTCTACTTGGTTCACAGGACTAGTGATTCTCCAAGAATGCAGCCACACCTTCCTGAGCTGTCTGTCATTTAAAATACAAGATGGTATATACTCTATGTTAATTTAAACCTAGATCCTAGGTCAGTGAGTTGCCCTCAAGTGAATTCAGAGGGATGAAGAAGTACAAAGAAAAGCCAAGATGCTCTTAGCAAAGAAGAATTAAAGTGACAAGATAGATAAATGTAAAGATATGAAAACTCATTATGAAGTTACAGTAATTAAGAGAGGGCACAAGTGTGTGACTAGATGAGTGGACCAAAGGAACAGCAGATATCTCAGAAGCAGTTCCCACGCATACACGGGAACCTGAATTACAACACAGGTGGCGCTGCAGAATGGTGGGAAAAGATGGTTTTTTGAAATTTAATAAGTGGTGGTGAGTCAAAAAACATGATAAAAAAATGATAATTTGGAATGTATTAAAGTTACTTTTATTCATCTGAAGACATCATTAAATAAGGAAAAAGGCAAACCATAGAGTGGGAGAAAGTGTATATAATACATGGAATTTAAACCCAGAAATAATTGAAAGATTTTAAACTCAGGAAAATCAATAAAATGATAATCTCAAAGAAAACTGTCAAGAAATTTGAAGACACTGACAAAACACTGTTTCAAAATGGTCATTAAATGTTATGCATCAGAAAAAAATGTAAATGAAAACCACAAAGAAATAGCAGTACATACCCATCACTAGCTAAAATTAAAAAAACCAAACAATTTCAAAGATTAGTGAAGATATGGATCAATGGGAACGCATATACAATACTGTAATGAATGAAATCGAAACTACTTTAGAAATTTCTAAACAATTTAGCATTACTTACTAGAATTGAACATAAGCAACTTCTAGGTATATATTCCCAGAAATGTGGACATATGTGCACCAAGAGGCATGTACGAGATGTTTATAAAAGTATTATTTGTAATATCCAAAAATACAAACTAAATGATTATAAATAATAAATGAATTGTGATAAACACAGAGAATAGATTATACAGATTTTGAAAATGAACAAATCAAACAAAACTCTCTGCTAATATCTGCATGAATATGTAAAACAACATTGAATGTATCCAAACACAAATGAATACAGACCATGCCTATTTAATAGAGTGTGCTATTTAATATGATGGACACAGTCAATAGACTAACCCCCAAGATACTCAAGCTGTTGGAATTAGCAGGAAAGTTTTGCAAAGTTATATTTTCAAAGACTTAAGGATGAATGGATAGGAAATCTCAACAAAGAAATAAAAAGTATACAAAAAAACTCAACTAAATTCTAGAACTGAGAAATACAATATTGAAAGTAGAAAATTCACTGGGTGAGTTTAACACTGGAGGCAGCAGAAGAAAGAATCAACAAATTTAAAGGTTGAAATTTTGCAAAATGAAGAAGAGAAAAAAAACTGGAAGAAAATGAACAAATGTGTATTTAAGCTGCCTAACACACGGGCAATTGGAGTTCTGAAAGAAAAGGAGAAAGAAAGTGAGGCAAATATTAAGAAATAATGAGGACTTCTGGTCAAGATGGTGGCATAGGTAAATACAGCTCACCTCCTCACACAACCACATCAAAATTACAACTAAAATATAGAAAATCATCATTCAGAACCACCAGAAATTGAGTTGAATGGAAGCCTGACCACTACGGGATTAAAGAAACCACACCCATCCAGACTAGTAGGAGGGGCGGAGACATGGGAACAGGCTGCTCCCACATCCACGGGTGGTGAATAAAAATTCGAGACGGTTCTCTCAGGAGTGAGGAGCCTAAGCCCCACACCAGGCCCCCCAGCCCAGGGTTCCAGTGCCAAGAAGATAAGTCCCTACAACTTGTAGCCACAAAAATCAGCTGGGATTGAGTCTGTGGAAGAAACTGCTAGAGTACAAAGAAGTTTCTCTTAAGCCACACATGGACTTACTCAAACTCATTCCCTCTGAGCTCCAGCACCACAGTAGGAGCTGGAAAGGCACCAGTGGCACACAGGGAAGTATTGAAATGTCTAGCATCAAGGTAAGAGCTGGGGGGCAGCTTTCTCCCACACAGAAAGGTGGGCAGAGGCCATCATGCCTTTTCTGAACCCTCCCCCCAACAAAGCCCCAGAGCTGGCAGGCTGCTGCCATATTTGAGACTCCATCAACCTGGCTAACACTGTTTGCCCTGCCCTGGAGATCCCCAGAGACTTGATCCCACCCAACTTATGGGTCCACCCAACATGCTTTTCCATATGAATGGCTGGCCTTGGCTCATGCTTCATAACTTCCTAAATCCTTTCAAACAAGTAACAGCCAGCCTCAGTGAGCCCTCAGTCCCTGTACCTCTTGCTAAGTAGCCCCAGGACTGGCACTAGCAACAACCAGCCTAGATTCACATTTTGGCTTCCCCTGGGAATCTCCAAGCCCAGTACAAGCAGCAGCCATCTCAGATCGCTTTACAACTCAGGCAGGGTGCCCCGGGCAAAACACAGGTGGGGGCTGACCTTGGCCTGCACCACCTGGGAACCACCAGAGCCCACACACCCAGTGGACAGCTTCAGACCACATCAAAAAACCACCACCTTGCCCTGCACAGCTGATCCTCCATGGAGGATGGAGGTTGGTGGTCTGTGGTCACAGCCAGTCCTTGAGGCTGACTGCCCTGGGTAAATCCCTCCCATTGATCTGCAAAGAGCAATCAAGGCTCAGGTACAAGAGGAGGGTGTATTCAGCCCACAAAAAAGGCACACCTCAAGTACCCAGCTAGGGTGATAGGGGAGGCTGAGCCACTGGACCCTATAGGACACCTACTACATTAGGCCACATTACCAAGACACAACAGCTCTACCTAACACATACAAACAAAAACAAGGAGGCTGCCAAACGAGGAGACAAAGAAACATGGCCCAAATGAAAGAACAGATTAAAACTACAGAAAAAAAGCTAAACAAATGGAGATAATCAATCTATCAGATGCAGAGTTCAAAACACTGTTTATAAGGATGCTCAAGGAACTTAGTGAGGACCTCAACAGCATAAAAAAGATCCAGTCAGAAATGAAGGATACACACTAATTGAAATAAAGAACAAGGTGACTTATCATGACAAACAATGGAGGCCAGAAGATAATGAAATGAGATCTTTTAAAGTATTGAAAGGAAAAATATTAGTCAACCAGAACCTATAGCCAGAGGAAATATCCTTCAAGATTAATGGAAAAATAAAGATGTTTTCATACAAACAAAACCAGCATATTCATTACTAGCAAATCTGAGTTACATAAAATGAAAGGAAATTCTTTAGGCTGAAGTAAAATAAAACCAATTGAAACATCTAATCTACTGAAGATAAGGAAGGTCACTGGAAATTGTAACTATGTGAGTAAATTCGAAAGACCATGTATTTCTTCTTTGTTTCCTTTAAAATTTATAGCACTGATTAAAGCAAAAACAAACAAAAAAAGAAAGCCCAGAACATCTCCCACAAAGTTTATAATACATGTAGGACATTACAGTGAAAATCACAGCATAGAAATTTATGGGCAGAAGGTAAACAGACCTGTAGTATTGGAACATTTTTACATTTTAGAGAAAATGGAGTATAGTAGCTGTCAGTATAATATAAAAAGCAATGAATATAGCCTTTGAAATTTTTTTTTTGTTCTTTTTTTAATTGATTCTAGAGAGAGGGGAATGGAAGGAGAAAGAGAGGGAGAGAAACAGCAATGTGAGGGAGAAACATCAATCGGTTGCCTCTTGCCCGTGGGCCAGCTTGCATGAGCCCTGATCGGGAATTGAACCAGTGACGATGTCCTACCATAAGCCACGCTGGCCAGGACTATACTGTAATCTTTAGAGCAAACAAATATTAATGCAAAGGGGTCCTAAATAAATAAAAATATATAATAGTTATTATGAACAACTTTACATTGGTACATTTGACAAAATAGGTAAAATGGGCTAATATTTTGAAAAACACAATTCTCCAAAACTGACACAATGAAACAAAATATAAATATATATAAAAGAAAATTAATTTACTATCAAAAGAATTCCTAAAAGAGACTCTAGGCAAAGATAGTTATACCAGTGAATTCTATGAAACATCTAAAGAAATAAAATCAGTCTTGGAGAAATTCAACAAAATGGCAGCTCCAAAATCCATCCCTCCACAGAAACACTGAAGCATAAGCAGACACCATTAGAAACAAGTTTGCCAAATGTCTGGAAAGCACTCAAAGGTTCACAACAATGAGCAAACACTGAACCAGGAAAAAGACAATGTAAAAACAGCAGAAAAGCCTTGAGGCACTTCTACCTGCCCTTGCCCCACCCCTCCCTGACCCGGCAGCAGTCTCTGACAGCAGCCCATGTTCCTGGTTTTGGGCCCTGGTCCTTGGCTGCAGATGGAGCACAGCAGAACATACTGACAAGTTACTGTGTTTGTGTTCCTATCTGTCTGGGGGCTACCTGAAGGACTGACACAAGGCATGCATCTTTGTTTTGCCTACCTGAGAACTCACTCCCGGCAGAAAAGCAGCAGGTATTGTGCAACAACATTGTAAGGTTAACAGAAGCCTACAGCCTGGAGCAAAAGACTATGGTTAAGACTGCCTAACACCTAGGAGGAAAAGGCATTAAGAACATTTCTTCAAAAAATTAGGGCATTTAAAAGCATTTACGTGTACTGTGGAATTTAGGAAGTCAGGTACATGCCCAAGATAGGATGCACACTCAGAAAATATCTGAGAAGACTCTGAGCTTTCACCACAGGATGATCTGTATGTTCAGTGTAAGCCTGGCTAAATGTCGGAGGGCCCCAGCACAAAGCCAATCTGTAAACACTGAAGAAATTTTTGTTTTTATTTCCTGGTATAAGGAAATCTCTGTCAAAATACTAGCTGAACACAAACTAAAGGAACAGAGGCTTTAGTGATGACACATGACTAGGAATACTGTTTTTGAAAAAAAGAAAAAAAAGTTGGAAAAAGTAACTAAACAAATAAACACCAGCAACCTTCATTAATCAAGAACAGCAAACTCAGTAAGAGATAAAATCTGATTTCTAGAAGTACTACATATAATATTTGTATATCTAGTTTTCAATAACACAAAAATATAAAGGAACAGGAAAATATGACCCATGTGAAGAGGAACACAACCAATTAAACTGTCCCTAAGGACACCTAGACATTGGACTTACTAGACAAAGACTTTACAGCAACTATACTAAATATGTTCGAAGCGGTAAGCCATGGGCAAAGGAAACCAGAAAAACAAAATATAAACAAAATGAGAACATCAATATAGAGAGAAATTGTGAAAGACTACCAAACAGAAATTCTGGAGCTAAGAAGTACAACTAAAATGAAAAATTAATTACAAGAGTTTAACAAATTTAAACAGGGAAAGAAAAAGAATCACCAAACTTGAAGATAAGGCAATCTATCTGGTTAGAAGAACAGAAAGAAAAATGAAAGAAAGTAAGCAGAGCCTAAGGGACCTGTGAGGTGCCATAAAATGGACGAAGATACACATTACCAGGGTCCCAGACAGAAAAGAAAGGGGCAGAAAAAATATTTGAAAAAGTAATGCTAGAAATGTTTCAAATTTGATGAAAGATATAAATCTATATATCCAAGAAGCTCAACAAACCCCAAGCAGGAGAAAATCAGAGACCCATACTGAGACATATTATAGTCATACTGTCAAAAGGCTAACAGAAGCAGCAAGAGAGAAGTAATTTCTCACATATAATACATCCTCAATAAGATTAATAGCTATTTCTTTCTCATCAAAAACTACAGAGGCCAGAAGTCGTGAGGTAACATTTAAAGAGCTGAAAGAAAAGAAAAATGTCTATATCCAGCAACAACAATCTTCAAGAATGAAGGAGAAATTAAGACGATTCCAGATTAACAAAATCTATGAGAGTTTGTTATTAGTAGACCTGCCCCAAAAGAAACATAAAAGGGAATCCTTCAAGTTGAAACAATAGAATATTAGACAGTAACTCCAAGCTATATGAAGAAATAAAGAACACTTGTGGGAAGTATGTCTTTGTTTTTCTTTCCTATGACTAAATCTATGTTTCTCTTACTCTCCTTTGTCTCTGCTTCATTTCATTCTCTTTGAAAGAGAGGTAATTATAACAATTAGAAAGAACCCAGCAATAGGAGTTAGAAGACCTATTTACAAATCATGCCCCAATCATTTTGTGGCTGTGAATCTGAAAGAAAATTACTGAAATACTTAATGTTCAGAACAGCGATTTTCAACTGGTGTGCCACAAGAATTTTTAAGACACACAATACCTGAATATTTAGTCAGGGACACCAACCTCTTTTCCCTTAGACTGTCAGATAAAAAAGAAATGACAACAGGCAACACAACAACCATCATTTGATGTGAATGAATCGAAATTACACCTACTTTTTTTGGTCAGATCAGCAAAAAAATATATTTTCGTGTGTGCCACAGAATTTTAGTAATTACTTTCTGTGTGCCATGAGATAAAAAAGGTTGAAATCTCTAGTGTAGAGGACTAAGTTTTTATGTAAAACAAAGAATATTCTGGCTTTCACAAGTTGTTAAGATTAAAAGCAGCTCATAAACATTAACTGAATTAAAAAATGAACACACTAGTCTCTTATCCTTCCTTTGGTTTTTAAACTGGCCACAATATGGACTTTTACTGTTGTTACATTATAATATTAATAATTACATTGATAACTGCTATCAACTGAAGGAACTCTAAGACACATTGCTGACATTTACAGAAAGAAGGTCTTGCTTGGCGACCATCCACAAAAAGCTGTCCTCTTTCCTTTTTAGAGATTTGAATCAGAACACCTCTGTTCAGTGAAGACCTCAGATACAGGTAACAATGGGTAATGATGACAATAATGATCAAAAATCACAATAACTGCAGCAGCAACCAATACTGTGTGCCAGGTTATTCTAGTACAATAGGTATACCATTATTTCCATTTTTAAAATGAGAAAACTAACATACAGTGAGTTAAGTGACTTGCCCAGTATTATTGTACGTAACTTAGAAGTGGCAGAGCTAACTTTCAAACCAGACAGTCCAAACCCAAAGTCTTTACTCTTTACCACAACACTATTTGGCCTCTACTTCCCATATGGTATACAAAATAGCTTATGAAGGATCTTCATGATTAGCTTGGGTAGTCAGAGACTGATGGTCTACAGAGAGCAACAAAGGATATGACAAATCATGGCAGAGAGCAGATGGGGGAGGGGAGATGGGGATGATAAGGGAATCTACCTTTCCTCAAGGCAAAAAGCCACATGCAAGTGCAAGTATGGCGGTGCAAGTACGACTTCTACCACCATTTGTGAGGCATTTATGGTGGTGTGTTGGGAAGGGCAGGAAGAGAAACGTGGGAAGTTACGTAAACTTTTTTGAGTTTTGCTATCAGGTCTGGACTAGAAATCACTTCGCTTTCATGCTACTGGGTCAACAAAATCACCAACCAAATGGCCTCTGTCTTAATTTCCCTTATCCAATTACAGAGAGATGGGTCTTGATACCTCTAACATGTTTTAAGTTTGTCACAGGCTTATTCACTCAATAACCAATCATTTACTGCCACACTCTGTAAGATTCTGTTAAAATAAAGAAAATAAAACATGATCCTACCCTTTGAGGAGCTCATAATTCAACGGAGATGAACGACACAGGCAGAAATTTTTTAAAGCCACTTGGTATGGTGCAGAGGGAGCCTAGGAGGCAGGAATTAGCTCTCTCTAAAGATGGAAAATCTAGGAGAGACATTGACCATACAAAATTGCCTACAAAACTGACAATTACGTGTGACTCAGACTAGGAGATAATATTTAAGTTAGTTCTTGTTGGGTGAAAAGGAGGGGGGAAAGCAAGGGTGTTGGAGGAAAGTGCCAGATTCCTTAGCTTACATGGAACACTGTGTGCTTCCCACTTTCATTATATATATTATCAGGAAATCAGGAAATGAAAGACAACACACACGTAACAACACCCTTTTGATTCTTCTTGGAGTTAAAGCATTATGTCCATATCTTATATGACAACTACTTAAAAGTTTAAAGTACCTTCTCTTTCACCCTTTAACAGTAATCCTTTTCCTGAACTAAAAAATCACAAAATATAAAACCTCTCCAAAACCCCAAACCATAAAATTCATTACATAAGATAATAAAATGCTAGAAACTCCAATACACATTCAGTATATACATCTCAGATATTTGAGCTAGCTAGGAGCCCACAAAACTGCAAAGCCTCCCCAAGTGTAGTTATTTAAAAGTTATAATTTTGTCTGGCATTTTCCACAGGATTAGTCATGGGTGGCAAATAAAGGTTGCAAAGCCTGAACTACTTAGATGCCCAATGGTGTTTATCTTCTGGTGGCCTTGATAAACAACTTAGCTGGCAATGTTTGTTTAAAACTCATAAAAGTTCATTTGTTTAATTTATTATTATGTGGCTGCTAAGCGCTGAGCTAGACCTCACAAGACCATGTTGGTGGGAACAACTGTCAAAAAGCTTGCTTCCAGTCAGGCTGTAGGTTTACCGCAACCTTTGCTTAACCAGCGAATTCTGGCTACAGGAGAGAAAGATGCGTGTTTTCTGCTTCATTGAATGGATGAATCAGTTCCACTGCCAGACTCAAACCCCACACTCCTGACGACACAAAGCTCTAGGGTGCTCTTGGTCAAACACATGTTTTACATGACAGACCAGGCGCACACGCAGAAAACAAACCAGTCAAACCGTCCTCCCTGTGCATGTTTGGCCACCGTTCCCTCCTCATTTTCTGTTCCCCACATTCTCACTCCTGCTGCTGTCCTTTATGTCACAGAGCCCAATGTTAACGTTTCAACCTCTTCAGTGAAGCTTCAAGTGTTTTCTAAAATCTGCTGTTTCATTTTTTTCCCGTGGTTATTCAAAAGCAACATTTTCTGGAAAAACCAAAGTACAAAAATGGGACTATGATACAACCAAATAGTGGTCTAGTCAGTAAATTATTTGCTGTAAAGTAACACAAAAATTCTCTTTAACCTATGGAAGTAAGTAAATTTTCCTTTGAAGAAAGGGGAAAATTTTTAATTTGTAGAAATAGCCCATTAATATTTGGATATAAGTGCTTGCTTTTATACTTCTTCTGTATAACTTTTAATATTCTTAATTTAATACTCCTCAAAATAAGTACAAATTAAATCAAAATCTACTCCTAGCCCAGGGTTAGCAAAGCTTTTGTGCAAAGGGTCAGAAAATTCCTATTTTAGGCTTGGAGGGGATCATTACACCGCTTGCGCCACAGCTACTCAACCTCGTTCTTGTGACGTAAACGGAACAGTGCAGTCAACACTCAAACAGGAGTGTGTTCTAACTAAACCTATTTACACAACCAGGTAGTGGCCTGGATGCGGTCCAAGGGCAGTCACTGGCTGATTCTTGTTCCAGCCTCCTAATTTGGTATTATCACTAAATCACCTTACATGAGAAAATGCAAACTCTCCTTTGAACAAGTTAACAACTATTTTTAACCTCAGGGGTAGGAGGAAGCACAGGAGATGAACAGGTGAGAGGGGAAAAAAATGTGCAAGATACAATCAAGTAGGGAAAGGATTAATTATCACAGTCGATTACCTTCTGCGGATCTAAATTCTTCCGCTGGAGTACTTTTTATGCCCAGGTTGTCATCACTGTCACATTCTGTAAGGCAGAACAAACAAGTGAAAATGTATTTATGAAAAAGTTATTGTGCCATAATTTATGTATTCTCAACATCATCAATGACTTCTCCTGTACCAAAGTTTAATAATTATAATTCATTAGTAGTACGCCACTTTCCTTTTAGGGTTGTACTTTATGCTTTTTAAAAAACATTATCAAATTACATTACTTAAATCAAGGATAAAATAAAAACTAATGAAATAGTTCAATTTTGGTTCTACATTCAAAAATATTATTTGAAAGTTCTTTTAACATAACTGCTGAGGAAATAGAAAATTCTAGTATTTAAGAAAACTAAATTTTAAAAAGCTAGTATGTTTATTTGGATCCGGCAAATAAACTCCAAAGTTTCACTTGCATAAAACCATCTTAAAATTTTGATGTCAGATAAAATTCTCCTGTATCTTGAAAATCATACGCACTCATTTCCATAGACACCACAGGGCTGCATGAACAATGCCTCTTCACGGCATTTACCTGACGTCTTACATGCTTTCACAATGAGACCTAAGCCTTTATAAAAATGACATGACTGACCAAGTATTGCAAGTCACTTAAAATCTGTACCATGGTCTATCAGCGACCTAACATTTGGCTTTCTGGCTTATTACTTTTTTATTTATTTTTAAAAAGATTTATCTATTATTTGAGAGAGAGGGGAAGGGAGGGAGAAAGAGAGGGAGAGAAACATCAATGTGTGGTTGCCTCTCGTGCACCCTCTACTGGGGACCTGGCCTGCAACCCAGGCATGTGCCCTGACTGAGAATCGAACTTGTGACCCTTTGGTTCTCAGGCCAGTGCTCAATCCACTGAACCACACCAGTCAGGGCCTGGCTTATTACTTTAACTACAATTATATTACACACACACAAACACAGGGTAGGGCAAAAGTAGGTTTATAGTTATGAGTATGCAAAACAGAGTTTATTCTTATGTTATTATTTATTAATTACTATATTATTTTCCATACAAACAGTAAACCTACTTTTGTCCCACCCTGTATATAGCTCAGAGTGACTGAACAAAGTTTAAGTAACTACATACAAGTCAAATGGACATAAATGCTTCTTTGGAAATATGTAAAAACATAAAATACATATTAAAAAATTAAAGATTTATAATTTTTATAAAAATCACTATATATCCCTCACATTGTTTTGCAGCAAAAACTTGTTCTTACAAGTTACTTCTTGCCATTCCGGCATAAATACTATTGCTTTTTCTACACTCTGTTATATACATCTGCTACTTCAAATATTTCAAGCAATGTTTTAGGAAAATAAAACATTACAGTTACAATTTAAAGAACAAATTAAGTCTTAAAACACTAGGTACAAAGCTAAAATACCCAAGCTTTTTGTTATTATAATTCAAAGTCAAGGCCAGTCAAAAGAAGCATGCCCTAACTGAACTAAACAATTCATCACGGACAGCCATTGCGGTACACTAAGCTCCACAGAAACAGCCTGCTGGGGCAAGTGTGAGCCGGCTCCACACTGGGCAACTCTGTTCGCTGAGGAAAAGTGAGTAAACGCAGATCCTATGAAGCCGAGACGCAAAATATCAACACAGGCTTTGTCTGTGCAAATTTGCTGGGAGAAGCACATGAAGAAGCACCCAGATGCCTGAGTCAACTTCTCAGTTTTCTATTGAGTGCTCAGAGAGGTGGAAGACCATGTCTGCTAAAGAGAAAAGAAAATCTGAGGACATGGCAAAGGCAGACAAGGTCTGTTATGAAAGAGAAATGAAAGCTGACATCTCCCCTAAAGAGGAAACAAAAAGGTACAAGGCTCCCAATGCACCCAAGAGGCCTCCTTCAGCCTTCTTCTTGTTCTGTTTTGAGTATCGCCCAAAAATCGAAGGAGAGCACCCAGCCTATCCCTCGGCGATGCTCCAAAGAAGCTAGGAGAGATGTGGAAAAACACTGCTGCAGATGACAGGCAGCCCGATGGAAAGAAGGCAGCTGTGCTAGAAGAGAAATGTGGAAAGGAGACTGCTGCGCATCAAGCTAAAGGAAAGCCTGACGCAGCAAAGGTCGTCAAAGCTGAAAAAAGCAAGGAAAAGGAGAGGTGGAAGACGAAGGTGAAGAGGAGTACAATGAAGACGATGAATAAGTTGGCTGTAGTGCAGTTTTCTTGTCTATAAAGCATTTCACCCTCCTTTATACAACTCACACCATTTAAAGAAAAAAATGGAAATGTAGGGCTGTGTACCATTTGTCTTTACACCGTACAGTGTCTTTTTTAGAGTTAGCACACTACCGAATGTGTCTTTAGAGAGGCCTGTCCTGGTGGTATTTTCAAGCCACTGACCTTGCCTGGTACAGTACGGGGGCTGTAAGCGGGCACGGAAGTTTAGAGCCGGTTCTTGTTAGTGCACGGCACAAGTCAGTTACACATGGGGGGGCAGCTGTATCACTTTCAGCGTCTGATGCAGTTTGTATGAAATAATTGTTCTGTTAACTGAATACCACTCTAGTTGTAAAAAAAGTTGCAGCCGTTTTGTTGACATTATGAATGCTTCTAAGTAATACAATTTTTTATTTAAAATATCCATCATTGCATACAAGGCCTAAGGCAAAACTGTAGGTTTGAACTACGAGAATTAGCTTGACACTAGGTTGCAAAAATTAAAAATGGTCTCCTTGGCCTCAATCAGCTCCAGCAGCAGCACAGATTTCTTATTTTCAGTACTTTGTACAGAATTATAACATATACATTTGGGGGGTGATGTCTAAAGCAACAAGCTACAATTTTATTAACAGGCTGAGGAAACAAAAGGCAGGTAAACTTTTAGAATCAAGTTCAACCATTATTTCATACGATGCCTGTTCCACAGAGCTTTCCACTGCTTCAGTCATCCGTACATTCACGGCACGCGTGGGCTTTTACGTTCAGTTTTTAAGGCTTTTAAAATCTGTGTAACTGTTATGATTCTATAGATGCTAACTATGCTTAATGCCTACACCCCATACATTCCCAAAGACACAAACAAAACAGATACAAAAATGTCCTATGCCCATAAACCAGACAGTCCAACAAGAGTGTTCAGATTCAAAAAATTACCTTGAAGCATAGTGAAATGCATCAACTTGAATTCACTAATACATAACAGCTTAGGCTCAAGTTTATCTTTGTATTACCTAAGAAAAATATTCTAGATAAGTTAATACTTTGCATAAAACCATAATGAGGATGTTTAATTTAAGAACTAGACACTAATAAATATATAAAAATGTCTTTAAAACCTTAGTTTCTGGTCAAGATGGCAACATAGGCAGACACGGCTTGCCTCTTCGCACAACCACATCAAAATTACAAAATACAGAACCACCATCACTCAGGAACGTCAGAAATCAAGTTGAATGGAAGTCTGACAACCACAGAATTGAAGAACCCACATCTATCAAGACTGGTAGAAGGGGCATGGAGGTGGAACGTGCTGGCCCCACACCCACGTGGATAAAAATCCTGGAAAGATATCTGAGGAGCAAGGAGTCTCAGACCCACACCAGGCCCCCAGTTCAGGATTCCAGTGCCAGGAAGGTAAGTCCCCACAACTTCTGGCTGGGAAAACCAGCAGAGATTGAGTAGGTAGAGGAGGCTGCTGGAGCCCTAAGTGGTTCCTTTTGGGGCACCCACACATGGGTCACCTACTCAGACTCGCTCCCTCTGAGCTGCAGCACCAGGGTGACAGCTTGAAGGGCACCAGTGGTATACAGGGAGAGACTGAAGTGTCAGGCACCGATGCAAGCAGAGGCCATTGTCCCTTTGCTTAAACTTCCCCTCAACAGAGCCAGTAGGCTGATGCCATATCTGAGACTATCAACCCTGGCTAACACTGTGTCACTCACCTTGGAGATACAAAACGGCTCTACCCCATCCAATTTATGGGCCCATCCAAGCAACTTTTTCATAAGAATGATTCCACTTGGCTCTTAAATCCTACCAAACAAGCAACAGCTGGCTTCAGTGAGTCCTAGCAGCAGCCAGATTAGAGCCACAGCTTGGCTTTACCTGGGAATCTCCAAGCCCAGCACATATAGCAGCCATCTCAGATTGCTTTACAGCTCAGGCAGGGTGACTCAGGCAGAACACAGATGGAGGCTGACCCTGGCCTGCAACCCCAGGGAAACCTCAGTGGCAATTGACCCAGTGGACAGCTACAGACCATGTTGGAGAACCACCACCCTGCCTCCTGCACAGCTGATCCTCCGTGGAGGGTGGAGGGTGGTGGTCACAGCCAGTCCTTGCAGCTGACTGGCCTGGGTAAATCCCTCCCATTGATCTGCCAACAGCAACCAAGGCTCAACTCTAAGAGGAGGGTGTACTCAGGCCCCCAAAAGGGTGTACCTTGAGTACCCAGCTTGGGTGATAGAAGAGAGTGTGCCACTGGACTGTACAGGACAGCTACTATACTAGACCATACTATGAAAACACTGAGTCAAAGCAGCTCTACCTAATACATAGAAACAAACACAGGGAGGCTACCAAAATGAGGAGACAAAAAAACATGGCTCAAATGAAAGAGCAGATCAAAACTCCAGAGAAAGAGCTCAACGAAATGGAGATAATCTATCAGTTGCAGAATTCAAAACAATGGTTATAAGGATGCTCAAGGAACTTAGTGAGGACCTCAACAGCATAAAAAAGACCCAGTCAGAAACAAAGGACACACTAATTGAAACAAAGAACAATTTACAGGGAAACAACAGTAGAGTGGATGAAGCCGAGAATCAAATCAATGATTTGGAACATAAGGAAACAAAAAACAACTATGCAGAGCAACAAGAAGAAAATGAATCCAAAAAAATGAGGAAAGTATAAACAGCCTCTGGGACAACTGTAAGAGGTTAAACATTCTCATCATAGGGGTGCCAGAAGAAGAGAAAGAGCAAGAAATTGGAAATCTACCTGAAAAAATAGTGAAAGAAAACTTCCCTGATTTGGTGGAGACAGACATGCAAATCCAGGAAGCACAGAGGGTCCCAATTATGATGGATGCAAAGAGGCCCACTCCAAGACACATCATAATTAAAATGCCAAAGGTTTAAGATAAAGAGAGACTCTTAAAAGCAAGAGAAAAGTTAGTTACCAGAAGGTTGGCAGACAGGAAGGGGGACAGGGAGAATAGGTGAAGAAGTGAGGGGATTAAGAAGTACAAACAGGTAGTTCCAGAACAGCCATGGTGATGCACAGCACAGGAAACAGAGTAGCCAAAGAACATACACACATGACCTACGGACATGAACAATGGTGTGGGGACTGCCTGAGGGAGTGGGGTTTGCTTTGTGGAGGGGGGCAAAGGGGAAAAAATTGGGAAAAGTGTAATAGCATAATCAATAAAATATAATTAAAAAATAAAGATTAAATTAAAAAATAAAGGTAAAAAAAATCTTGTTGATTACATTAATCAAGATATTGTTTTTCAGCTAAGCTACAAGATATGGTCCAGTTCTATTATATAAAAAGCTCATTAAAAGCACACAGAATTTTTTATGTAAGCAATGGTAATCACCAATGAAATAGTGAAAAACTGTAATTCAAATTCAATCATGAAGTTTGGCTGAGGAAGGTGCAATAATCCAACACTTTGGAAAGTAAAACCAACCAAAAAAACCTTAAAATGTGTGGTCAGTGTATTCCGAACAAGAAGCACAGTCATTTAATCTTATGGAGGACGCACTATAAGCAGGGCAGCAACACCATGCAGGGTAAATGAAAAACGGTGCTGCGTGGTTTCTGTAACTCAGCATGTACTCATCACACGTAAATTTCATTTCCACAGTCACAAGAAAATGGGGCTTAACTGTTTAATTATGAGACAAAAGCTCCTAGGAATCTTATAATGCTGATCACTGTCCTTGGCTATGTTTGACAAATAATCAGCTGACTTTTTTAAGTACCAGAACCCACAATCAAACCTTTTTATCTTCTGGAAAAAAAAAGATCCGCATTCTCCTGATTGTTACTTTAAAAAAATCTCTCTCATATTTGATCTTTACCAAACTGATTCTGCAAATGTTAGAATGCAGCGGAACAACGCTCATCTTCGTTCTTCAAGGACACGCTGAGACAATTCATTCATACTGGTTTCTCTCTACATCATAAAGTCAGGTATTTGTATCAGTGATACCGATGAAGAGAAAAACACACGTGGTCACACGTAGCTTATTTTAACCTTTCTGGACCTCTGCTTCCTCATCTATAAAATGGGGTAACCTATAACACACATTAACTCACAGGACTGCAAAGAGGATTAAATAACATGTAGAAGAAGTTCTTTAAACATCTCTAAATACTACAAATATAAAAAGCAGCTAGTCTGGTGGCTGGCACATAGTAGGTCCTGAATAAAGAAAGGTCAGTTCCCTTTCTCTTCTCTTAAACAGCATTTGCCCTGGCCGGTGTGGCTCAGTTGGTTGGAGCGTCAGCCTGGACACTGAAAAGAGCAGGTCCAATTCCCGGTCAGGGCACATGCCTAAGTTGCAGGTTTGGTCCTGCTGGGTCGCATATGGGAGGCAACCAATCGAAGTTTTCTCTCTCAGTCAATGTTTTGTTTCCCGATGCTACCCCTCTCTAAAAGCAATGAAAAAATGTCCTCCACTGAGGATTAAAGATAAATAAAATAAAACATTTACGTGAAAAGTTTTATTTACATCTTTGAAACATGAGGCTTGAGTTAATGAACATATATTTGTGAATAAAATGTAAAAAGTCTATGTGGCTGGCTTACTTCACTTAGCATTATACTTTCCAGTACACCAGCTGGTGAAACACAAATACCCTATGATCTCACCTGTAAGAGGCATCTAATGAACAAAATAAACTAACGAGCAAAACAGAACCAGAGGCATGGAAACAAGGAACAGACTGACAGTGACCAGAGGGGAGTTGGGAGGGGGACAATGGTGGAAAGGAGGAGAAAGGACTAGTTAAAGAGCGTATACGAATGACCCATGGTCATGGACAACAGTGTGGGAACTGACGGTGGGCTGGACAGAGGAGGGCAAAGGGGGAAAAACTGGGACAACCGTATAGAATAACAACAAAAAAATCTTTAAAAAAATTTCAAATCTCAGAAAAAAAAGAGTGACAGGTATAGAAGAGCATCTCCCTGGCTTCTCTGATTAGGATTAACATTTTTAAAGGATCCATGTATCTTAGCAAGTTTTAAAGAAGTAAAGATAAGTTCGTTATAAAATAGAATTGATGTAGGATAAGAAGACCAAGGGTGTCAACTGAGAGGTAAAAATATTTACTTTATACTAAGATAAATATGTTTAAATATCTCTAGAAGGATATAAATATCTTCATATATCATAGCTCTAATAAAAAGGCTGGTGCTAAAACCCTGATGCTTAGGAGAATTTATAGGGCAAAAACCATGACACATTTAAACCTCAAAATTAGTATAAAGGCCCTTGCTACAACG
>VMDR010018999.1:0-18704 GCA_007922815.1 Macrotus californicus
GACAGTTCTTCCCAGACTAATCTATAGATTCCATGCAATCCCTACCAAAATCCCAGCATACTTTTCCTGAGGAAACTGACAAATTAATCTAAAATTTGTAGAGAAATGCAAAAGGTCTAATAGAGTCAATACAAGTAATATGATAAAAGCAAATTTTAGAGCATGAACTTTGGAGACAAACAATGAAGTTACAGCAAACAAAACAGTCTATCTTTGACATTAGCATATACGTAAACATATAGCAATGGACCAAAATGGAATCTAGAAATAAACCCACATGTATATGAACAACTGATGCTCACTAAAAATGCCAAGATAATGTCATGGGAACATGGCAGTTTTGTCAAAGTGAAACAACTGGACAGAGCACAAGTAGGAGAAGAGAATGGATTGTTCATCAAATGTGAAGTTCAGAACCTTATAGGAGGACATTTGGAGACACAGTCTGTCCTCAGCCGGGAGTACAGGTGGAAATCACTGTGCCCCGCATCTACAGAAGTCAAGGCAATCAGCTCAGACAGAATAAAAATATTTTATTCATTCATATATTTATGTAACATCATTGAGTAGCAGAATAAGATGGAGACATTTGAATTCTACAGGGAGAGGAAGTGGCACTTTCGCTTAGATTAAATTTGTAGTATTTGAAGCCATTTGTAAGGATCTGTGCCAAGAAGGAGCAAGGGAATATCAAGATGTCAGTTTGCAAAACATTGCACGGTCTCCCCTGTCCTCTGTGAGCAGAAATATGCATGCAGATGGAGACGGAGCTTTCTGCATTTCAGTGGGAAATTGAGGAAGAATAACTTATGTGCCCTTAGGACATAGCTGATGTGTCCTAGAGAAAAACGTGATTGAGCTCATTATTATACACATTCTGTTGCTGAAACACGTTCGGGGTGGAATTCTGCCAAAGTGTCGATTTGCTTTGTGTTCAGTGAGGTGACTGTGACTTCTAGGATGGTGGCAGTGATATTGGTTATAACTGAGGTCCGGGTTCAAGCCCCAGTGGATATGTGGCTGGCCACAGCCTACTACCAAGAGTGTGATGGACTCTCCTATAATATCGTCTTCTGGACTTGAGCCATTACTTCCCCATGGACAAACCAGGACAAGGTCAGGGGACAAATGAGCCTCTGGGATCCATTCCCATATAGCTCCCCTGTCTCAGCTATTTCATCTCCTACCTTGTTTTCTATTAGGAGCATCAAAGAACAAGGGAGGGGGGTGGGGGAAGGAGGAAGAAGGAACTGTTTGTGCCAGACAGAAAGCACCAAAAAAGTTTTCCAGTGTCACTGGCATTTCCCCATTTGAGTGTATAGCTTGAGTCTGAATTAGGTCCAAAAACATAGCTATGACCAGAACAGTCGAGGTCTGGGGTTGTAAGAGTCAGGGGTTCTGTCTCCAGGCCACAGCACTTACTACCTGTATGGCCTTATAAATTCTGACTCAATTTCATCCTCTATTACACAGGATTCTATTAAAATTATTGCAAGAGTAAGAGAAACAATATTGGTAAAAAGAAAAAAAAATACATTTCAAACGTTTTTTTTTGGTGTTGTCTGTTTTATCACAAATGCTGTGCTTCAGATAACATCACTTACCAGACCCCGCAGAAATAATAGGAAAGCAAACATAAACTCTCCTACGAATGTGGCCAATAGTCATCTACGCGATCATTGTGGAAGGAAGACTTCAGTGACATCAGGGAGGTGTCAGAGCATGGGCTGTGACTGATAGGAGGCTATGGTCACACTTATACAACCTTGGGGAGGGGGGAATGATTGACAAGGAAAGGAAAAAACGGAGACAGCAATAAAGTCTTGCAAGCCAGACTTCTCTCCTGTCCACCTCAAGGGAGTGGATTGAACATAATTAGAAATGACCAAGTTCCACCCCAGATCTGATTGCCGCTATTGAGACAACCTGCTCCTTTGGAGAATCTGAGAGAGATTCTGGGTTAGCCCAGTCCTTTAAGTCAAGAGATCTCCCTCTTCTCGTCTGTCACACGACTAAACCACTATTTACTTCTCTCTGCCCATCACACAACTACATCATTATTTATGTAAATACAAGTCACTGTGGAGTTTGTTTGCTTCGCTGCTTTTCTCTCTCTTCATTCACCATCCCAACATTACTTACCAGACAGAAAAACAAAAAACTCTTCTGAAAAACAGAAGAGTGATCATAGCAAGGGATATGTTTTATGAAATTATCATAAACAGCATTAATTCATTATTTAGTGCAAGAGTTTCAAACTTTCTTTCCCCAAAGGACTAATAGGAATTACTTTGAGGTTAATAGTAACTAGTTCAGGCGTGGCGGGCCACGCCGTCCAAGCTGTACCTACTCAACTCTGCTGCTACAGCGTAAAGGCAGCCAGAACTGGATAAATAAATGAGCATGGCTATGTTTCAAGAAAACTTTATATAGGGCCAGTGGAATTCACACATCATTTAATGTTTATTATTTTGATTGTCCTCAGGTATATAAACATGTTCCCAGTTCAGCACACGGAATGGACAGCCCACATGGCCTCCAGAACCCACCATGTATGCAGAAGAAGGGAGACTGAGCTCTGTCTTCCCGGTTTAGTAGCTGTAGTTCTGCCCAGTCCAGTTAATATCAGAGCTTCACTTTGTCCATTGACAAGTTAGCTTGTTTCCAGGACTGTAGATAAAATATAAAAAATAACAAATTCAACATGTGAGGCACACTCAGTGTTAAATATCACTGAGGAATACTGGAATCATATATTAAAAATACTTAACCCTGAAGTCCAAGCAACAGGTTTACACATTCAGCATGAGGGATAAAAAGGCACTTAGAGGTCATCTCTGAACCATCCCTTAACCAAGATCAGATGCAAAAATGGCCATCCAGAAGTAAGATGTTTATCTGAGCACATCCGAAGAACTATTAGTAGTCTTGGGTACCAAAATGGTCTTCAAATGTCTGATTCAGTGTTTTTTTTCACTCCATGATAGTGACTGCGTAGGATTGCCATATTTAACAAATAAAAATTCAGGCTGCCCAGTTACATTTGGTCTTCAGAATTATGTATTTATGTATCATTTTTAGTATGTGCCCATGTACTCTTTGGGACATGTTTATACTAAAAATTACAGGTGCTTACCTGAAATTCAAATGTAACTGGGCATCTTGCATTTTATCTGGCAGCCCAATTTAGGATAAGAAAAGGCAGCAGTTACAGGAACCTGGAACTCCAGACTGTGTTTTAACCACTACGGGCCTATGACAGGAAACACAAGATTGTATTTCTCTACGTTCGACTTGAAACCCTAGTGCAGGGTCTACAGCCTATTTGAAATGAACAGAATGAAGGTTGCTCCCCAAACCCAAGTCACAGGTTATTTTCAAAAATAACTGTGGGCTGCTCTGTGCATGGTTAAAGACAGCCATCCCCATTATTGGGACAAATGCACTGTTTTGTACTGACTTCTTCCAGCTTTGGCTGAATGGGGTATTGTCAGCTCCTCATTCCTTCAAGTCCTATGAGTGCCCAGTGCCACCTGTACTGTAACTCCAGACCTTCTTTCCAAGGGAAATGCTGCTTATTTCTTTTGTAATCAAAAGGCCCAAAGTCTCACCATGCACAATAATAACAAATAATTGTAAATTTATGGAGGGTTTACTATGTGCCAGGTGCCATTCTTAACGTTATGTGTGTGCAAATTAATTTAACATTCACAACAGCCTTCTAAATTTGGCTCTATTATTATGCCCATGTTACAGATGAGGAGACTGAGGCCCAGAAAGGCTATGTCAGTTGCCCAATCCAACACAGCTAGTTAGTGACAAAGGTGAAGCCACCGAGCCATGGTAGGCCCAGGACACCCAGACTTGCAGAGTGTTGCACCATCACTCCATGACCTGGAACATAGACATGCTCCCCTCTGCAGGACAGAGCAGTCTCCTGACCTATTTTATGTCATGCGTTGTTTCACTCGTTCCACAAGAGACCATCGTTGCATTACTGATGATTGACAAACGTTTCTCAGAGATTATACTGCCAGTCTACCCTCAGGATGCACATCTGGAACATCATGGGAAAACCCAAAACAATCCTTTCATTCTGATCTCAGTTCTCAGGACCGGGCCTTCGGAGACAGAAGGGGCTTTTCCCACTAGGTATGTTTCCCAGCACACTCCTCACTCCTACCATCTCCTAGCATGCCCTGCTGCCATCCAGCCAGACAAAGAAGAGTCTTAGTCTGAGGGTCAACCCAAGCCACGACATTCTGTACAAAATCTCAGGGATTCTCAGTGTCTGCGAGAAAGGGAAACGGGGACGTGACCATAAAGAAGTTACCACCAAGAAGAAATGGGACTGGTTGGAGGTAATGTTTCTTCCTTCAATTACACGCAGAACTAAAGAAACATGAACAAATCCTTGCTGTTCAGCAGATCAACATTATGAACATTCAGTTGTTTGAAAGCTTCTCTCCCTCTGGAAGTTTTGCAAGGATGGATTTTAATGATCTTGTGCTTAATTGCATCTTTATGGAAAACCATAAAATCACAGGACCTCAAATGGATTGACCAAACTGAAAAAATACCACTTGAAGAGCAAAACTATTATACTCCCTCATCTCAAAACTGTAAAGAGTGATGTTTAGCTCATTTAATTACCTTTGAAATGGCTCTCTTTAAAATTTATAGAACTGAGATGAATAAAATTATGTACTTTATTTCTCTTACAAATAATGATAAATTTTAATTCTATATCATTCCCAAATCCAGTATTTCCAAATGAGCAAACTCAAGACTATTGGTCAATTAATTTTTTTAAAGATCATGTAAATTGACTTTGGCATTTTTCTATCACTAGTATAGACCACGTGTTCAACTGTTTCCCGGTAAATAGTCTTTAAGGTACTACTTGAATCACACAGTTCAACCTAACATCATGTTCAGATGTATGTTCAGACCCACCATAGAACAGATACTGTAGGAAATGCTATATAATGAAAACTCTTGTAAAAATATATTCAGTAAACTTTGGTCTTACTATTCATCTACCTTTTCCATGATTTTGACCTACAAAACTCTACCTTATTTCTTCTAAAGATCTTTATGTTCTGATTTTCTTCTCACATATACATTTCATTGCTCATCTGTACCCCAAAATTCAGGGATCACTTTGGATTCTCTCTTTTCCCTTCCTTTTATATCTGGTTAATATTTTTAAAAAACTCTATCTTTCATCCAAATTACCTCTCACATCTGGCCTCATTCTCTCTATGCTTTTGCTCAGTGGCTGGGGTCAGGCTCCTCCTAACTTTCACCCAGATAATTTCAAGAGATTTTAAGCTTGTCTCCCTGCCTTCAGTCTCTTGCCCTCCAACCCATCCTCCATAATGCAACCAGAACAATTTCTTACAACCCCGGAAAGGTATGGCCGTGTTCAGTATAAATATAGTCAACGTCTTCCAGCACCTGGTTCTCATGAAAACCCATGTATAGTCATGCTCTTCTCTGGCAACTGCTCTCCAAGAAGCTCATTTTGCTCCTGAAATAAGGAAAAGAATGGTTGATTCCTCCTTCAAACTTACATTTTTGATGTGAAAATTCAGACTTTTGGGACTCTTCTTTTAACCTTCCTTTCTGACTCCTCATTCAATTCACCATCTTTGTTACACTTACTCCATACAAACATGGTGCCTTTCCCATATTTTTCACATTTTAGAGCTCCTGGATGATTTTGCTTCCCAGTAAATGCTCATTCATCATCTAAGACTGCTTACATGTTTGCTTTTCTGAAGGTTTCTAAAAAGCTTTTATATGTAAGGTTAGCCTTGTCCAAATGCCATAACCATGGTCCAGGTACTTTTTAAAGCAATTTAGGTATATTAGTGAATTCAGTTCTGCCATAATCCTATCAAGCAGGTAGTTCTTTAATTCCTGCTTTACAGATAAAGATAATGAAGCTCAACAGTGACATTTTCAAAAGTCATACAGCTAGTAGGTGGTAGAAACATATTTAAACTTGGTAGTCAATTCTGGAGTCCAGTCTCTTAAAAACTATACTGAATTACTATCCTCTAAAACCTTAGGATAAATGGGACTGAATTCTAAGTAAGTATTTGACACAGAATTACTTATTTACTGATCAGACCATTCAGATAGAAAATTTAAACTGATAGAAATGACAAAATATTTTTCATGTTTTGTATGCAGCATCCAAAAAAATACATGATACTTAGAAAGGCTGAATGAATGAGTGATGGATTCCAGAAAAAAAACAATTTCCTTAAACAGTGAGATGATTTTTGAGATTAACTTACTCTTTTTACCATCATATCTAAGAATATTTTTGACAGTTTGTTAATCTAGGCAGAAGGGGCCTGAAGAAGAATTTTGATAGTTTGAGACATGCGTTTATTTAAAGTACATCACATCTTGTAAAACAGGCCCATAGGGCCTTAGGACTAGAAGGAATATTATCTTCCCTAATGTTCTCATCTGGTAGACTGCCTTCAATCAGAATTTAAAAACTCCATTTAATAAGATGTAATTATGATAATGTTATCTTCATTTCTTTTTCTCTCATGAAATTTAATCATGACGTTAATACCTAATTTTATAGTTCTTAATGCTCTGTATTAACTCTATTGTTGAATGTACAATTACAAGGAAAATTCCCAGCCAGATTAGGCTCATTCAAATTTTTACAAAACCAAGCGATGCCCCCATTCCACAACCCATACCTCTGACTATGCACTTGAGAGTGCAGAAGGTGGAGTTCACACAAGCCCAGGGTGTCCAGTGATGATCCATGTGATCCCTTCAAACCCCTAACACCTTAGCTTTCCTGAGGGAAAGGCTACTTGAATGTCATTGCCTTGCCTGGGTCTGGCAGGATGGTGATCAATTGATCGATTGGTTTCCTTGCCAGTAAACTGGGCCTCAATGTCTCTGTCAGGGGAATTCGAAAAGAAGGAAACCGAGATGTTGGGCTTCTATAAAGTTGCGGGACAAATAAAGAGCTGAAGGGTTTTCCTTTAAGACAGAAGAGCCCAAATGTAATATTTTTGGTGTTTGAGCCGCATGTCAGGATTATATTCATCAATATACCTAACCTCTATAAAGTGGGTGTGTTCAAAATTTGAGTTTCCATATTCAATAAGGACCATCCATATTAGGTAGAGATAGTTTATAGTAATATACTGATAGATGTAAAAAAAACGCCTCCGCTTCTGGTTAGAATGACGTTGTCCTCTTTATTAGAGTGAATAAAATTAACATATGGTATTCAAATGGGGCGAAATGCCATTACTCTATGTGACAATTTTATAATCAACAATAAAAACACGTCATCTCTAAAGGTATTTTGTCCCCTTCTGCATTCCCAGGCAGAATGCGGTTGGCACAGATTCTCAGATATCTCTTCATCATTGATTGCACTTGGATGAGTGCCTTCTTCAAGAATGGTGACTTAATAAATGTTACTTATTAAATTCAAGGATTCTCTTGCACTTCAAATGAATGTCAGTGTGTGTTTTAGTGCCCCCTTATGTTTAGTTTGGAATTGTCTATGATATATTTGAGTGTTTTTCCGAATTTGGTCTGTTGACCATCTGGATCCAAATCATCTGGGAAACTTGTTAAAAGTGAATATTCCTGGGTTCCGCACAGACTCAGAATGGAAGTCTAACCGTCTCCTAAGGAGTATGAACTAAAGCCTTTGAATTAATTCTCTGGAACTCTAATAATGAGAAGTTTTTTTGTGCTAGGTCCTTATGCCCAACACAATCTCCTGCTTAGTAGTAATCATAGTTAAGGCTTTGGCTTTAATACAAGTAGTGTCTTCAATATAAAATGTATTTTTGTTGTTGTTACTAAATTGTTGAGTGAATTTCCAAAGGGCTCTTTGGCAATTTTAAAATGACTACAATTGATATTAAAAGAATTTGTTACAGTTAAATTCTAGTAGGAGTAGGATATGTATAATTTTAACCTACTGGAAAATTGGGTGATGAGAATTATCATACTGAGCAAATTCTTCTCCCCAGGACTTAACATCAACTATCTCATTATAATTTAAAACAAAGCATTTTTGTCTATTTTAAAGGTGAAGAAGAAACACAAAGAGGCAGTGTGACTTTCTCAAGTTTTCGTAGATATAAGGAGCAGACCTGAGGCTCAGATCCAGGGCTGGTTAATATTGAAACCCTACATTCCCACTTGAGTGTCACTGCCATTGTCTTAAAGATGAGGGTGAATTACAAGTATTTTGATCTCAAAATTAGTTTCACTTTAAGGTCAGCTTATGTCAAAGAGTGACATTCATACACACATTTAATTTTTTTAAGGAACATCAGGTAAAACAGCAAGCTATCACCACCACTGCAGAAGGATGAAATACAGCTGCCTTCAACAGTAAAAATCCAGTTGTTCCCACATTGCAACACAGAGATTGTGACGCTCACTTAGTGGACGTCTGCATAACATCGTTGAGGAAAGCTACCACCTTGGGTATAAAGAGAAGGAAATCTACTATGGGCAGTTAATAGTTGTTGTTTTTTTCCTTAAAAATAGCTGCAAAATGTTACTGATTTCCAATGGCCACTGTTTATCTGGTTCAGGGTGCTTTCGAATAATAACCAGCTTCAAGTCTTTCAAATGTCTTTATTTTAAAAAAAAAAAACACTTCACAATTGGTAAAATTACTAAACATATTCTAGGAAAAATTGTACCAATTTTCTCTGAAGAATAGAAAAAATACGTCTGTTAACCTCTGTAGTCAGCAACAGGAAACAAAACCCAAACTCCGACTTTTGATGTGTGCTTTGATTCCTGCAAGTCGACACAACAAACATTGGAAATAGCCTGCTCCTGAAAATGGGAGATGGAGCTGGTTCAGCTACATTAAAAGCAAAGTTTTCAAATTGTTCTCTGTACCTTCAAGCCAAGGACATCGGGGTGCAAGGTGCAATTTCCATTCAGTCTGAGGCTGCTTAAACAAGCGCTATGCAAATACACACCCTCGTTGTGCTTCTTGGTAGGATCTTGTTGTTAGAGAACACAAAGACAGCCGTCCTTTGGGTAGATGATTTTCTCTTCTCGCATGTATTTATATTTTAGGAAGACAATTTAGGTGGCTTTTAAAAAGTATTCACTGAATATTTATGCACCATTTTTTTATACTAAGCATTTCTATAGATGGGGTTGGGTAAGAAAAACAAAATTTTTCTGTAAGCACTAGTCTTAAAAATTAAGTCCTATCAACTTCCAGCTTTTCATTTCAGGAGCCAAGGAAATGTTTCTTTATGCCTTAAAGTGGCACTCGTTTTTAAAAATGTGTTTTTGTCACATGCAGATGAACTATTATGAGATTACTGATGATATTGTAAATTAGTAAAATTAATCACAGTTACAGAAGACTTTACATACATTGGATTATTGTCCTTAAACCAACCTTTGTGATAAAAAAACATTACAGTATCTACACCATAGAAACTGAAGCTCAGAAAGATCAAGCAAAATCCTGGAGATTCACAGCTAATAAAAGAGCTGAAATTAAAACCCAGATTTCTGACACAACCCCAGATTTTTCTACCCACTGTAGCACAAGCGAACAGCCTCACTCTAATTATTTCACTGTCAGAACATGTAAATTCATGTGCATGTGTTTATTTTTCTAATCAAGTACTCATCCTAACCCTTTACTAAAGCCACATAAGGGGTGGATATACATAACTGGGTGGGGCAAATGTAGGTTTACAGTTGTTTGTATGGAAAATAATGACACAAAAATAAACTCTGTGTTATGTATACTTGCAACTGTAAACCTACTTTGGCCCCACCCTATATATTAAATAGATGTTAATATGTTAAAATATATATTTAATATATATCAAAGTATTAGAATATATATTAAATGTATATTTTACATGTGTAATACTGGGGTATACTAAAGAGAATTTAACATGGTCCCTTTCCTGCTTCCTAAGAAACACTCTGATGCAGAAACTTTACTCCCAAGCAGTTGCTCTGGGAGGAGATTACTCTCAGTAGAATGCATAAGCTCTCTAAGTGCTCAAAACTTATAATTGCATCTTTAAGTAAATAAAATTGTTGGGAGATTTTTCTCTACCGCCTCAATATGTTATTGAACATCAGCCTAACACCAAACGAAGGTCTGTTTAAACTCACACTGAATTTCAGGACCACAAAGACTGAGAGCTAAGCCATACTAACTCAAACTAGAGGATGCCCCAAGACAGTTCTCCTCATTGTCACATTGGTCATGTGATATTACAGGAATTATGTAACTCCTGCCATTTTTAGGGTTTCTGGAAAACCAAGATCCCAAACCCTGTGTGAAAACTCATCTGGACAAGCATGACTTCTGTGGTCACCACAGAACAATGCGTGTTGTGTGGAACTCAGCTTTTGATCACGGTGATGGGGGGGATATTGGGTCCCCTCCACAGTCCCCTGCAGGATCCTTTGAGGCCACACACTCATTCCTAAGCTCAGGCATTACTGTTAACAGGTAGAGAATGAGTGAAAATTGAACAAAACAATGCTTAATGGAACCAAGGACACTAACTAGCTCTTAATAAGTAGACCATGGAATAAACCCATACACTTTGAAAGTGGAGAGCCAGACTATTTCTTCGGCTTGCTACCAAATGCCAATACCCACGCCTCTGGATAACCATGGACATTCCAATCTACAAATAAAACCTGGCACCGCATGATCAGAGAATGTGTAGGCAGTAGCTCAGCTAGTGCCTTTGTCTCTTCCTTCTCGTTGATATTGATTTCCTGTCAGCCGTGGTGTTTCTGTTCCGTGACAGCTATGGGGTCAGTCCTGATTAAACCCCCTCTTATTTACTCTGGAAGACTATTAAGATGTTCTGCTGATGCATTAAAAAAAATCAATTCTATTGCTCATGACTACCATTTGAGGCTGTTCTCAGACCCCTTCTCTCTTTGGAAACCAAGTGGCACAGGAATGCAGGCACTTTACCTCTCAAGAGTCTGCACAAAAACATGCAGGCCTGCCATCGAACCTTTTTGCTTCCATTCAACAGAGCGTTAGTTCTTCAGGTTCCCAGGATTGAGAGCTCCTGTCAGGTACCTAAGCAATAAAAGCACAAACAAAATCCTAATATCAAGGCCTCCCGAGTGATACTCTACAGACTTCTTTCTGGTGAGCAACACTTGAATTTCAAAATGAATAATAAGAAACTAGGAACAAGGGGAAATAACTGTTTTTTTTCTTGAGAGTGTCAGATATTGAACCAGGAATTGGGGTACAAATCTATTAGCTCATTTAATCTCTCCCAAACACTTACACACAGGTCAAGCAGCTAAGGATTCTGGGGCTTGTTCAAGTTTGCTGGTGTAGAGCGGCAAGGAGAACCCCTGATTTCCTTCTCCAAACTCTGTTTTGCTGCTGCTGTTACTTTGGTTTTTCTTTTTCTTTTTTAAATTATATTTTATTGATTATGATATTACATTTGTCCCAATTTTTTCTCCTTTGCCCCCATCCACCAAGCACTCTCTACTCCCTCAGTCTATCCCCTCATTTTTGTTCATGTCCATGGGTCATGCATGTAGGTTCCTTGGCTATTCCATCTCCTATGTTGTACTTTACATCCCCATGGCTATTCTGTGACTACCAATTTGTACTTCTTAATCCCCTCACCTCTTCAACTATTACTCCCAATGCCCCTCTCCTCTGGCACCCATCAAAATGCTTTTTGCATCCATGACTCTGCCTCTGTTCTTTCTGGTTTCTTAGTTTGTTGTTGGTTTGTTTTTGATTCAGTTGTTGATAGGTATGTGCTTATTGGCATTTTATCATTCATAGTTTTGATCTTATTTTTCTTAAATAAGCCCCTTTAATATTTCATATAATAATGGTTTGGTGTCGATAAACTCCTGAGGAATCCCTGAGTCTCTGCCCCACCCAACTTACTGGCCCACCCAAGCTGTTAACAGTGGCTTTTCCCATATGAGTGGCTGATCTCAGCCCAGGCTTCACATCTTCCTAAATCCTCTCAAACAAGCAACAGCCAGCCTCTGGGAGCTCCCAGCC
Organism: Macrotus californicus; assembly: GCA_007922815.1. NCBI lineage: Eukaryota > Metazoa > Chordata > Mammalia > Chiroptera > Phyllostomidae > Macrotus > Macrotus californicus. The sequence goes on from VMDR010018999.1 coordinate 12,077, forward strand.
CCCCATGCCTCTGTCTAAATGGCCACAGGCCCAGCACTAGCAGCAGCCAGCTTTGAATCACAGTTTGGCTTCACTTGGGAGCCTCTAAGCACAGCATAAGTAGCAGCCATCTGTGGTCTGCTTGGTAGCTCATGCTGGTAGGCCCTGAGCAGAACACAGGTAGTGGATGACCCTGACCTCCACCCTGAAAACCCCAGAGTCTTCGAACTCACTGGCCAGCTACAGACCATGTTGGACCACCACCACCCTGCCCCTGCACAGCTGATCCTCCATGGAGGGCAGAAGTTGGTGGTCAGGGGTCAAGGCCAGTCCTTACAGCTGACTGGCCTAGCTAAACCCCTCCCATTGACCTGTCAACAGCAACCAAGGCTCAACTACAAGAGAAGGATGTACTCAGCCCACATGAGAGGCACATCCTGAGTACCCAGTGTGGGTGACAGGGGAGGCTGTACCACTGGAACCTACAGGACACCTGCTACATTAGGCCACACTGCCAAGACGGGCAGTCATAGCAGCTCTACCTAATACATAGAAACAAACACAGGGAGGCTGCCAAGATGAGGAGACAAAGAAGCATGGCCCAAATGAAAGAACAGATCAAAACTCCAGGAAAAGAACTAAACAAAATGGAGATAAGCAATCTCTCAGATGCAGAGTTCAAAACACTGCTTATAAGAATGGTCAAGGAACTTAGTGAGGGCCCCAACAGCATAAAGAATATCCAGTCAGAAATGAAAGATACACTAATTGAAATAAAGAACAATTTACAGGGAAACAACAAACAAAGTAGAATGGATGAAGCCAAGAATCAAATCAATAATATAGAACATAAGGAAACAAAAAACAACCAATAAGAACAAGAGTAAAAAAGAATCAAAAAATAAAAATGAGGATAGTGTAAGGAGCCTCTGGGACAACTTCAGTACCTACCAACATTTGTATCATAGAGGTATCAGAAAGAGAAGAGAAAGAACAAGAAATTATAAATGTATTTTAAAAAATAATGAAAGAAAACTTCCTAATTTGGTGAAGAAAATAGACATGAAAGTCCAGAAGCACAGAGAGTCCCAAACAAGAGGTACTCAAACAGAGCCACACCAAGACACATCATAATTAAAAGGCCAAGGTTAAAGATAAAGAGAAAATCTTAAAAACACCAAGAGAAAAGCAGTTAATTACCTACAGAGGGGTCCTCATAAGACTGTCAGCTGATTTCTCAAATGAAACTTTGCAGGCTAGAGGGGACTGGCAAGAAATATTTAAAATCACAAAAAGCAAGGACCCAAAGCCAAGATTGCTCTAGGCAGCAAAGCTATCATTTATTTTTATTTTATTTTATTTTATTTTATTTTTACATTTTTTATTGTTGTTCAAGTATAGTTGTCTCCATTTTCTCCCCACCACTTCCTTCTACCCCAGCCATTCCCACCTCCTATCCTTGATCCTAACCCTCTTTGGTTTTGTCCATGTGTCCTTTATACATGTTCCTGAAAACCCCCCTTTTCCCCCCATTAACCCCCCCATCTTCCCTATGGTTACTGTCAGTTTGTTCTTAATTTCACCATCTCATTATTTTGCTTGCTAGTTTGTTTTGTTGGTTAGGGTCCACTTATAAGTGAGATCATATGATATTTGTCTTTCACCGCCTGGCTTATTTCACTTAGCATAATGCTCTCCAGTTCCATCCATGCTGTTGCAAAGGGTAGGAGCTTCTTCTTTCTTTCTGCTGCGTAGAATTCCATTGTGTAAATGTACCACAGTTTTTGATCCATTCATTTACTGATGGACACTTAAGTTGTTTCCAGCACTTGGCTATTGTAAATTGTGCTGCTATAAACGTTGGAATCTAAGGGCAGATAAAGAGCTTCCCAGACAAGTTTTTATTTTTCTTTACAGTATTTTGTGTAATTGGTTACTTACATGGATTTGCATTGTTTCTGGGGGGAATACTCAGGGCCTTTTCAATGGTATCCATTGTCAATCGATACAGGTAGTGTAGGTTTTGTTATAGAATGTCTGCTTTGCTGTCACCCCAGAAACTGTAGATTTTTCTTCAGTCCACACTGTGAGAAGTGTTAGAGACCTAGATCTTGCGTTAGCTGTTATTCAGGTCTCACCAAACTTAGACCTGAGAAGACTGATGTTGAAGTGGAAGAACTGAAGGCTCTTTCCTTTTACCTGTGTTCTCAACATTCTAAACCTAAACCAAGTTACATCAGCAGAGAGCAAAAGAACAAAAAAATATTTATATTAAAATCACAAAAATATGTATTCCCTAAGTTACAAATCCACATTATTCCTTGGCCTTTTATTGAAGTATAAATATGTAAACATGTAATTAATAGTTCACAGTATTTTGTAAAATTAGAGTAAAATAAGATGTGGTTTCTTCACTGATTTTTTTCTCCATGTGATAGAATTTCCTTCTCAGTGTAAGGTAAATGGAGAAATAATACTGTTTGTTTAGATGAGACAAGGGGAGAAGCTACAGTTACTTTCCTTATGTATTGGGTGCCTAGGAGTGAGTGCACAACTAAATTTAGTTCTTACATGCTCGATTGCTAAGGTAGTTTCATGATTTTCATCTGGTAGACTTCTCTGTCCTTCTGTCTTGGAGTTCTAATCATGTTTTTAAAACATCTTTATACAAACTCTCATACACGTATGCGTCACCTTAACTGAACAAATTATCAAATTTGTGTCATTAAGTTGTCATTAATTGTGTCAGGGGTCATGAAGTTGTACGTTGTTGAAGTCATTTTTTTTTCAAGTTAGAACCTACTGTTTTTGAATCTACGTTAAATACTGTAAAAGATCCAAAATCCACGACTAGGTTGTTGTTCCTCTTCTCCCAATACCTGTAACTAAATGTAGAGTAATTAAACCTGTAGAAAGTATGAAATGATAAGTTCGGAAAACCATTTAGAATTCCAAAGAGAAAGCACAGGCAATACTAACAACAGCATGGACTCGTGTTGTCTCACGATGGGCCTGACACGGTCTAATGAACTTTGCATCTCTAGACTCACTTAATCTTTACAACCAGTGCATCAACTACACTCTAAAAATATTGTTCATGTTTTGCATACAGGAAATTAAAGCACAAAGAGGTTAAGTTACATAGCAGAGTCATACAGTTTGTAAGAAATAGAACGGGGATTTAGCTCAGGACCTCCAGCTCTTCGGTCTTCATCCTTAAGCAATATGCCATGCGACCACTCAAAGATCAGAATGACCAGGGCTAGCCAGGGGAAATAGGATAATTTGATAGGAATGTTAAGATTTAACTACATAAAAATTGAGTTTTTAAACAAAAATAAATTACCAATGCTGAATTTGCTCTTTGAAAACAAATGTTACATTTTTACACAGTTGCAACTTTTCTTTCCAGCATAAAACACTTTATAGTTTATGAAGCATCTGTGTGTGTGTGTTTGTGTTTCAAGAACTGGGTGTGAGAGAGAAAAGGAAGAAAATTTTACAGGCACATGAATGGTTTTGATTGATAATGAAATGGATTTATTCAATTGCAATCTGAAAAGTCTCATTCAATTCAAATAATATAATTCAGAATTAAACTTCGTCACTATGGTACAAAGGTTTTGGTAAAAATAGACCTCTGTGTTTAGTCTGTGGGGAAAGGGTGGTGAGCATAATCCTGGATCACTTTTAGAGTTCATTGTCACTTACTGAGAGAAGTTCTGTGTGACATGTCATTGGGTCCATGGCTTGGCGGGCCTGGGCCACTGTGGATGTGGAAGTCTGTTTTCGGCCAGCTTGCTTTTCCTGAGCAGGCTGACATTTTATGGGGACTATTAGAAGTGCATGAATTCTGCACCCCAAATACCAACTGATGCATTAAGAAAAAGCAACTCTCTGTAGTCACTAGCGGTACTTTTTTTTTTTACCTTTTACCCCATTCTGCTTCATAGATTACTTTATATAAGCTTGTACCATTTCAGGTGAGATCATCTGATACCCAAAATACACATTCAACTTAAACTTCTGCTATAAGAGAGTGAAATCTTAGAGAAAAATGAAAATAGTATCATTTCTCCAGCTGTAGTTCAGAACCAAGGTCGCAGATTATGAATTTTAAGCAGTCAATATATCACTCAAAAATCATTCTGGATAAAAGATGGCATCTTTATTCAACTTGCTTATGACTTTTAAAGTATGCTCTCACTTAATAGCTTTTTGATTTTTGACATGAATAACTTTTACAAATTGGATACTAATACAAAAAAGTTAACCCCTATCACAAAGCAATTGAATTTAATAGCATTTTTGTACTGAATTTCATAGTCAGTGATGCTATCTTTCACTCTGTCCAGAAATTCAGAGAAAATTGACTACTTGAAAAATAAAATGTATAGTTAACATTTATGTAACCCTGTGAGTATGACATCGTGGAGAAAGATGCTCCCCGTGGAAAACAAGGTGTGCTGTAAAATTGACCCCTGAAGTACACAAGACCCTCATCATATGCTCATCTTCAGACACAGTGCATCCAGCAGGCTGTTGCTGCATTTCCCTTTCCTCAGACTCAGGTCACATTGGCGTAACAGAGAGCTCTGTTCCTAATCTCAGTGGGTGCGACCCCAGTGTCCTTGTCCCTCATGAGACTGCTCTCCACACTCATGAGGACTGTGTTTCCCTCACGTGGACTCCCCTTTTTCACCAGCACCCCCAGGACTCTGTTTTGTTAAAACCACATGTAAGTAATGTCATCCGTAACAAGATGACACCACCTGCCACAGCTCTACCTAACATGCAAGTGAGTGAGCGAGTATTTCCTCCTTACCCATACTGGGCTGGCTTTCTCCAGCACACAGAGTGCTCTTCACTGTGTAGATGTAAGTCATTTTCCTTTGACATTTCAGAAACATGTTTTGGGGGATATCCTTAAATAGAAATATAAATTATTTGGCCTTATTTCCTTATGTGAACCCTAACTAAGTACAGCTTATGTTTCATTTTTCTAGGTTTAATATCCATTATTAAAGTGAGCCACATTTTTATTTTCCTCCTTTTGTTTTCATCAGACGCCCCTGTCATAGAGATTACACAACACACATAAATCTTTCTCAACCTTGAGGGCTGCTGGGTCGGCAACTTTAGGGTGACTAACTTTTGAGGTTTACCTGGGACTGAGGAGTTTCCTCGGTTTCAAGGGCTCTCAAGGTTCAAAACTGGGACAGTCTCTGGCAAATTGGAGCAAATTTGTCCTAATACACATGACAGGGGCAGCATTCCTTCTTGACTGATCTAAGGGCGGCATTTCCCTGCTGTGCAATAGCCGGTTATTTGTCTGTTTGCCTGGATGTTTAGATGGGTAATGGGTACAATCTTGAAATGAATAAAGAAATAACATTCTTAATCCAAATCATTCCAAAAAGGACTGCTGGCACAGACAGCTTCGCCAGAACTTTTCCCAAAGAGCTGAAGAAGAAATGAGGCCAAACTTACATAATTCTTCCAGATAAATTAAAAAAGAAAAGGAACCGTTCTGCCTTCTGGTTGGAGGTCACTTTGTTTTTCTGTGTCACCATGATGTTGATTTAAAAACACATGACATGAGCCTTACCAAAAAAGGAAAATTAGTGATTTTGAAATCCCAAGGATATGTTGGAAAAGAAAATTCAGCAAAATATGGAATATGATTAAGTTGCATTTAGTCTTGAAAGTAAGGTTTTTAAATCAGTGTAATTTGCCACCTTAATAGAATAATAGTGAAAAATCAGAAGATTATCTCAATATATGCAGAGTAATTAGTTCTTAACATTAGATACCCAATTATATTTTAAATCAGAGAATATTTTTATTCTTGATATAAGATAGCTACAACACATGGGAAAGAGAAAACATCCTGCTTGGTGGTGAAGTGTCTAAAGCTTATGCTTTGAGATGAAAGACAAGAACAGGATGGCCACAGTATCTGCTTTGGATCCTATCTAATTCATTAATGGAAGGGAAAACAACTATACACAGTAAAGGAATACAATAAAACTGCCCTACTATTTGTCGTTACCTGTATCCAATGTCTCAGAGTATTATGGGTAATTATTGCATAAATCAGGTTATAAGTAAGTTCTTATTTTGGGATACAAGATAAATTTATTCCTTCCTAGTCTCAATTCCACCAGCTCCCTCGAGGGGGAAAGGACCTGCTTCAATGAAGAACTATGCCATTTTAATATTTTAGAAGACTCAGGATCATAGTAATGTAATTCTGTCCAAATTCTACCAGCTTTACCCAAGCAAATCTCTAATATGGTAGTTTGTTGATCTTGCCAAGCTGATTCTAAAAATAATATGAAAATGCAAAGGGCCAAGAATATCCAAGATAATCTTAAAGAACAAAAACTGGGAAAATTATTTCTCTCCTGGATTTTAAGACAAATAAAAGTTACTATAAGTAAGATAGCATGGAGTTGTGCAGAAATAGTCAACTAGCCCATGGGATAAAATGATGAGCTCTGAGAGGGAACCATGCATACAAGAGCGTTTGACTTATAAAAAATGTGGTCCAAAAGAGAAGAGGAAAGAAATAGTGTTTCTCGTAAATGGTACTGGTACTATTTGGTGTTCGCGTACATGTTCATGCCCACAGATAGGACAAAAGTCC